>VNKF01002606.1:117795-336149 GCA_008044355.1 Drosophila lacteicornis
CCAGGGGGGGGGGGGGTTACTTGAGGGGATCCTCTGGGGTGGCAGCACTGGAGGAAACGTGCCTGAGCACGTCTTCTACTTAACTTTGTTAAACACAAATGCTTTGGGCAAAGAGTTGCTCCGTCCTTCATGCGTCAGGCGAGAGTGAGTGGCGGAGACTCCAAAGGGGGTGGTTAGGAGTGCCAAAAAGGGGGCTGTGAGGGGGAGGGGTGGTGGCAGACCAGCAGACATAATCGCATAAAGATAAAACAGTTTAACAGTCGCAATGAACAAAAGCAACTGATGGTTTTTGGCCCGCGAGACGGGGGACAAGCCATTCAATTGACCTCCCGCGGATTTCCAGGGGTGTGGGTGTTCGGGGGTTCTAGGGGGATTAGGCGGCTCTCGAGGGCAGAGCAGGGGAGGGGGTAGGCAGGGGGTAGGACTGAGACTATACAAACAAAGACGGCCAGCGGCGCTCGTCGCGAAAATCTGTCAATTATTTAAATCGCCTGGCAAAAATCTTGGCCAGGTTTTCAGTTCGCCAGGAGGGTTTCAAAAACGGGAGAATAAATACGTATATATATTTGGAAATCTGTATATATTTATTTGGAATTCAGATTACATAAAGGCACTGCCAGAAAAACCTTGCAAATGTATTTTTTCTGCATTTAAGTATTATTACTTTGGTTTCTCTGATCAGAAGGAATGTAAACTAAAACTAACATATTTGAAAATAATGTATATATTTATTTGGAATTCAGATTACTGCCAGAAAACATTGCAAATGTATTTAATTTGCATTTTAGTATTATTACTTTGGTTTCTTTGATCAGAAAGCATGTAAACTAAGGACTTTTATTTATTCCTACAATTTCATTTTAATGTATTTCTCTTTTTTATATTTAACATAATTAAAAACTTAAAAACTTAGGTCAAATGTTGCTAGAAAAATGTTGGGAAACATCATTCCAGCTGCCCACGCAGCAATATGGCACAGGTTCCAGGTATTAAGTAATGTATTACAGGGTTTAAATAATTAACAACAAGTAATTATATGTTTTGTTTTTTAAATTTTTTCTCAAGTGTATTTTCCACTAAATCTACACCTCGCGAGTCGGGAGAAACGGGCCGTGTCTGCTGGTAATTAACATGAAAATAAGCGCATTACTGTCATAAATGTGGAGCGGATGCCAAGGGTTCGGAATCGGAATCGGAAACGGTATCGGCAGTCGGTGGGGCCCAGGGTTGACAGGCTGCCCGGAGGTCGAAGGTCGCCGCTTGGAGCCTCTAATTATGGAATCAAAATCGAAACTCGAGGCGCCGCGATGCGAAATGTGCGCAAATTAAAATAATAAATCCGCCAAATTAAACACGGAACTCGTTAAAGCAAAAGCGAAATAAGAATGGGAAATAATGGGGGGTCGTCGCCGAGGATAGAGACGGCCATAGGGATAAGGCAGGCTTTATCCTTTTGTATCCTGCTGATGGCGGCTTCTTTTGACGTCGTCATTAGCAGCATTTACACGTCGCTCAAGGATAATAAGTAACCGGGCCAAGTGCGAAAATAAAGAAAGCGGAAGGGCAGGAGCAGGACCAGGAGCAGGCGCCTGCGAAGACTGACACAAATTAAACTGAAATTAGTTGCAACTCACTTTCGTCCCTCGGTCTGGAATTCCGCTTTTCCCTCCGAAAAATAACAAGAGTGGCGCGAAAAACCCGTTGACTGGACTAATGAGAAGTGTCTGACGGAGGGAAGTGAGAAAAAGTGCAGGAGAAACCCATGCAGACATGGCAACCTGGCAACCCTGGCCTGCAGCTGGCAGCGGGTAACCACTACTCACTCAGACTTGTCTTTGTGGGCTTAAATAAATATGGATACATTTCTCGCAGGTAAAGTAAAAGTAAAGTATATTTTGTTAAACTGTCAACACTGCTACGAATCTGACATTCTTCAAGTGGTGGTGGCAACTCTTTTGCCGGTCCTGGCGTTGATTGACCAACGGAGGGCGCCACACGCGCCTGATCAACGTTAATTGACCGAAAATTGTTTTGACGTTGACCGCGACGCTGGCCTTAAATGCCTCCTGCCGTTGAGTCCTTCGGCGCCATTTATGACTTGGCCATTGTCCTCGGCCACCGCAAACGTTCAACCAGCTGAAAAGTCCTTCTGCCCGCCTCCCTTGGAAAAGCCGCCCATCTGCGAGTGGCTTTGATGGCTGCCGTGGAATCCTGCGGCGGTTGTTGCTGTTGCTGTTGCTGCTGCTGCTGTTGCTACTACTACTGCTGCTGCAGCAGTTACTGCAGTTGCAGCTGCGGTCCCTCGCTCAACTGCCACAGTCAGCGATAAAACCACAAAACAGCAACAGCCATAAGGAGGGGGTGGCGACTCTGGCCCCCCCGAGCAAGGAGGGGCGAAGACAGGGGCGTGCAAGAACAATGAGGTGATAAACTTGCAGGCTCAACGCATGACAACGATACCCACCAGCAACAGCAACAGCAACAGCAACAGCAACAACAGCGGCGACAACGTCACATTTTGATGGCTCCTTGGAGAGATGGCAACCCTCTGCTTGACGTCCGCGCCACCCTGAGGCACTGTGAGAAACAGCCAGAAAAGCAAGGTGATTACATCAGTCTGGAAAATGTTAATATATGCTGGGAAAAAATATCCTGAGGTCTAGAAAAAAATTATCTCATGATTCCTAATTATCTCGTGATTCCCAAGCAGGCTAGGCAACTCTGTTTGCAACCAGCCAAGTGTGGCCAGCTCTCTAAAGCGTAAAAATATCCTGAGCTCTAGCAAATAATTATCTCAGTTTGTGTATGTTTTGCTTTCGTGATTCCCAAGCAGGCTAGGCAACTCTGTTTGCAACCAGCCAAGTGTGGCCAGTTCTCTAAAGCGTAAAAATACTTTTTTATGTCTAAAAAGTAGCCCTTTTCCAAATAAATTAACGAAATATTGATTGAATAAATTAATGATTTTTCGCCGAGTGTAAGTAAGCAAGCTGGGAAGTGCAGTCATCCTTTCTTCGCTCGCTCTCTGTGCATGCAAACAACAAAGGAAAATCAGTAACAGCAGATGGTTGGGGGCGATGTCATAGTCTACACCACCACGAGCCCCCCTACCCCCTAGGACTGCCTCCCCCCCACCACCTTGTCGGCGAAACCCTTCTTGCTCGTCTTGTGTACGGGATTTTTTTTGCTGCTCTTTAACGTGTTTCAAAAGAAAGTTGGTTGACTTTTGAATGACTTTCTTGGCGCGCTTGGCGCGCTTGGCCCGCTCTACTCTACGGCCCCCTCCTCCCCTCTGCATGTACGCCCCTGCCATGCCCCATGCCCCCCCCTCTGCATGTTGTTTTTGTTGTATTTGTTTGTTTTATGTGTTAAGTGCGCTGGGCCCAAGCGCGCAAATTTCTTCTTGTAACTGATGCTGACGTTGACATCGCAGCCCCAAGCGACCCCGCCATCCTGCCATTCTGCCATTGCGACCCCTCCAAAAAAAATGCCATCCCCTCCCATGTAGTATGTAATATATATATATATATATATACAGTCGAGTCGAAAATCTAGTTACAATTAAAGTGACAAGCTGGCAACACCAAAAACAAAGTCGCGGCCAAATTCAAAGAAATTGCATTCGCTTTGGTTGGGCTACAAAGAAGGGCTTTGCCAGGCTTAATAGTTATTTAAAATGTGGTAAAATGGAGAGAAAATATTATAAAATATTTTATTACGAGAAAATATGAAATAAATAAATTAAATTGTTAAATAATGCATACAATTTCTACTATAAATTAATAAATAGCTCAATATCAAGATCATTTAAGGCAGAAATAAATGTAAGCCATTATATAGCGAACTCATCTTCTAAGAAAACCTTAAATCTTAATAAATATTTTTTCTAACTGAGACAATTCTTAATATCAGCCTTGGCTTCTTTCTTCGCCCTGCACTAAGCGTCTTCACTGGCATTTGTTTTAATTACTGCTCCTTGTTGACTTTCCAGCGATTAAGGCACATTTTTAATATAAAGCGATGAAAATAGAAACATAGGGGAAGTCCAGCTCGGTATGTGACCTTGCAGAGGGACTATTCCAGCGGGAAATTGACTTAAAAGCCAGAAAATCTTAGAAAAAAACATATACTTAAAAAAAAACTCAAAGATGAATGAGTTAACAGATCAAAGCTTTAGTTTAGACCAAGGGTCTGCACCACTACAGTCAAATGCCAACATTGCATTTGTATGAGTGAACATCGAACACTCTATGGTTAGATATGAGAAAATAAACAGCTAAAATATATTGTTATATGGCAACAAAATTAGCTATAACCTAAAAACTAGCTATTTAAAGCTAAAAAAAGCTAAATTTAGACACATAATTACAATTAGTCTTCACTGATTCTTCTGTTCTCTTTTGTGCATAGTATACGTGAGCGGCAGCGACGCCGACTGAGTAAAATCCTATCCCGCGGGATAGGGCCGTGCGGACCCCTGGTTTAGACTCCTACTTTAGCGATTGTAACGACGGCACGCACTATCGATAGGCACCTTTTATCGATGTACATAAGAATATAACAGTTTATAACAGATTCAGATGAAAAGTGAGGGACAGAGATAGGGAGGGGGGAGAGGCAAGCCTCGATTGAATCGAAGATAAAATATTTATTAAGTTTGGTTGCCTTTCTCGTAGACCTTTAATAAAAAATTAATATATAAAAACCACGTATTCTTCGTTTAGTTAACTTTATTCGCATTTTTAAAAAGTCGCTTTCCTTAACCCCTGTGGGTCGGCTCTTTCAGCTTAACCCCTGTTATGCTCCTTCCTAGTTCTTCTCTAGTTGCCGCCTTGGCGCTGGCGGTTCCGATTCCGATTGTTGTTGTTGTTGTTGAGGCGGCGGCGTCGCTGCTGCTGCTGGCGGCGCCTCTGGTTGTTGTTGTTGTTGTTGCCGCCGTTGATGCGTCGCCTGTTGTTGTTGTTGTTGTTGACGCGACGACGCCGCTGCTGCTGCTGGCCGCGTCGCAGGTTGTTGTTGCCGTTGCGGTTGCGTCGCCGCCGCACGTTGTTGTTGCCGCTGCCGTTGCCGTTGCCGTTGCGTCGCCGCTGCTGTAGCTGCTGCTGCTGACGGCGACGGCGGCGCTGCTGCTGCTGCCGCTGCTGCTGCTGCGGCTGCTGCTGGGGACGACGGCGACGCCGGCGATTGTTCTGCTGCTGGCGAGGATGGTTCTGCTGCTGCTGCTGCTGCATCTGCGAGTCCTCCTGCTCCTGCTCCTCCTCCTGCGGCTTCTGCGAGTCCTGGGACTCCGCCTGGTTGCCCTCGGTGGTCTCCTCCGCCGGAGCTGGAGCTGGAGCCTCTGGCATCGCCTGGTCCTCCTTGAGCTGCTTGATCTCGCCAACGCGCACGCTGGTCACCTGGTCGCAGGGCACATCGCTGTAGATGACCACGTTGCCGTAGTTGCAGACGATCTGGTCCGCCTGGCGCTGCTGCTTCTCCTCCACGGCCTGGCGGCCCTCGATGGCGCCAATGGAGCCGCGCCTGTCCTCGATCTCGTAGATGCTGCCCGTCTTGGTGATGAACCCGGTGACCTGGAGGGGCTTAGAGCCGGCCAGGGCCGGGGCCGGGGCAGCTGGAGCAGCTGGAGCAGCGGCTGCCTCCTTGGGCTTGGCCATCTTCATTTCCGACTTCATTTCGGGCATCTTCAGAATTTG
This sequence comes from Drosophila lacteicornis, assembly GCA_008044355.1. Taxonomy (NCBI): domain Eukaryota; kingdom Metazoa; phylum Arthropoda; class Insecta; order Diptera; family Drosophilidae; genus Drosophila; species Drosophila lacteicornis. The sequence continues at coordinate 123,486 of VNKF01002606.1, forward strand.
TTATTTAATTAATATCTTTGGTATTTTCTTAGGTAGTTATTACCTTCTTCTGCTTGGTTGGCGGCGCATTCACAATCATGGGCTTCTCCTCCAGATGTGGAGCCACCGTTGAGCTCGTCATGGGCGCCACCGTTTGACCTTTTCCACACGTAATAATATTTAACAAGAAAAAAACACACACATCTCGTTAGGATTATTATGGAAGGCTGGAGGGGTGGCAACAAAATTTACCGCTCACCAGCGTGAGGTCGCTGGAAAGGGCCGTGGCCCAGACCAGGACCAGGATCATCCCGAATCCCTTGCCGCAAATCATGACCAAGTTCCTAGCACGTCTCAGCTCGATCGACTGAATCGATTTTCGGCCGACATTCCCAACTTATATTAACTTTCTGGCCGCCATTCCCTAACGGCATTTCACCAAGAAGTTCTTTCTTCTTTTTTTTCGTTTTTTATATCTTTAGTTTTTAGCATTTTTTATTTTTTGCATAATTAAGTCCGCGGGTTCAAAGCGTGTCAGCTGAGGAATGGCCAAGGGGCGACCCATTTTACAAGAGAGTGCACAGAGAGAAATGAAGGGGAGTTCAGCAAGTCAAACAATGATGCTCCTTCACATAGAGTATCTTAAAGATAAATGAAAATATGATAATATAAATTAAATATGAAATCTCTTTTTATAATTTATAAATATTAATTTATTTACTTCTTCTATTTGTTTCAGTGTAGTCCCTGTTCCCCTCTCCACCAAGCAAAGTTCAATGGCTCAAACTAATTAGCATTCATATTTCTTCTACGGTTTTCGCCGCCGTCTTCGGACTCTCTGATTTTCTCATATGCCTCGATTATGCAAATTGCTTTCTTGGCCGAATTGACCTTAAGCCACACACACACACACACACTCTCGGCCAGCTGAAAGCCAAAATGCTTAAAATATGTAGAAAAAATCGGAGATGTGCTAACTCAAAGAACCACACTAGGCCAATTAAGTATTAATTCGATTTTCTGCTCGTGCTCATAATAATATTTTTCGCCTTGTAAAAATAGCTGTAACTCCGAAAACTTGTCGTGGCCCAAAACCAGTTTTTCTATTGTTATTTATTTACTTATCTCTGTGTTCAATTCCATTTCTGGTTGAGCATTGCGGAAGAATAAGTCATAAATAAGTGAGTAATAATAATAAATTACCAAAAAATGTAAAATTTCCAATTAACAATTAGTCTTTGCTTATTTAAATATTAATAGAAAATTGATAAAGACTTTCACCTACTCAAGCTATGATTCATATTCTCTTTATTGATTTTATTGGCGTTTTTAGTGCTAATAAATAAATCGCAGATTGATAATCAATGAACCAAACTCGATGCGTCAATAGGTATTATTTGAACTTTCTAATGATTGTACATCAAATAAAAATTCCCAAACATCGAAAAGATATCTGGAAAAGTTTGTAGATTTTTATTGGGAATAATATGATTTTATTTAATTAATAACATTATTTTTAATGTCCCTAGTAACCCCACTAAAATACAATGCTTCATGTCATAGAAGGTTATTTTATTTAATGTTAATATTTGTTTGTATTAGTTTAATAATGATACTTGACTTTTTAATAAATATTTCTGACTTAACAAATCAATTTAATAAGATTTACTTTAAATATAAAATTAAAAATATAATAAAAACAAAATTATGTATGATATATTGGCTCCACAGTCTTTGCACATATTTCCAATTATATTCATAAGGTATAAATTTATTTTATTTTTAGACCATCGTTGGAAATAAAATAAACTTTATCCTCCATTAATTAATGTATATGTATCTTTTAAAAAGAGAATACAAAATAAGATATAATTGTCAAGCCATCTGTTGTTTTTAATTAAACATTTCTAAATAATCTGAATAATTTTTCTTCCAATTGTTAATAGTTGCCTTTGGTTATTTTCTTTGCCCACACAATCTGAAGTCCCGGGTAAAAATTAAAGAACTTTTGTTGCACAAATCAAACACCTTTTTATTTCCTTTACTTTCTATGTCAACAAAAAAAAAAAAGAAAAAAATAATAATAATCTTTAAAAATGAGTTATCTGCTCAGTTCTTCTGCTTTTGGGTGTAGTTCCGCAGGGCCTCGGCCAGTTCGGATAGTGCCGATTTCTGGGCCTTCTCCTCCTTCCTCTCCTGCTGCTTCTTCAGCTGCTTGCAGAGCTTCTTTAGCTGCTTGCGTTCCTTCTTCGCAGATTTCTTCTCGCCGCTGTCGTCCTCCTCGGACGACGAGGAACCGCCACGCTTCTTCCGGCGGCTTAGCTCCGCGCATTGCTGGAGGAGCTTGGCGGCTTCGTCATCGGGCTTCGGGGTGGTGGTTGTGGTGGTGGTACTAGGAGTTGTACTAGGAGTCGTACTAGGAGTAGTACTAGGAGTTGTACTAGGAGTCGTACTGGGAGTCGTACTAGAGGTCGTGGTACTCGCAGTCGTGGACTCCGACTTGGGTTTCTCAGTGGTCGTAGTACTGGTTGTAGTGGTCGACGTGGACTTCTCCTCTGGCTTCGGGGTGGTGGTCGTTGTGGTGCTACTTGTTGTGGAGCTACTGGCATCCTCCTGGGGCCTGGCCATTGTCGAGGAGCAGCTGGCCACCAGCAGAAGGCCCATTATCAAGGGGGCCGCACGCATTTTGGTCTTATTGGATTTCACTCGACTCGACAACTAAATGGAGATCATCGCCGGGCATTTGCTTATATAGAGACGGCACTTAGCGGGTCTGAAGACCCCACCACTCCGCCCTCCGTCGGACACGACTGGTTTTTGGGCTTGCCGCTAGAAAAATGTCAATAAATTGTCATTATACATTGTCATTTTTTAGTTTTCGGGGATTTTTCTTGATGCCCTACAGTGGAGGTTCTAGGGTCCATGGGTTGGGAGGGAAGTGAACAAATAAATAAAAGAAACAAAAGATAAAGACAGAGCTTCCAGATTATTATTTAAGCATTTAAAGAAAAAATGTGTTAAAAGCTAATTCTTTTTTTCTGCCAGAATTAATCCAAATATAATTGAATCAATATTTTTTTTAGTGTTTTTTACAGCCGCAAACGCCGCAACTCCAGGTATTTATTGAACGACAGCAAGAGTGTAAGTAAATGCCCAGAAAATATCCAGAAATACGCCAATGTATCAAATGTATCAAATGGTGTTTGGTTTCCTCTCCACTCCGCCAGTGTTCTGTGTTGTTTGCGATGGTCATTAGCGGATTCTGAGAACTGCCTGGTTTTATAAATAAATTAATCAGGCTGTGGGTGTCCGTCATAGCATTGTGTCTAGTTCAGCAGCGGACTGCGACGCAACTTGGCGATCCACTCCATGACATTGGCCAGCTGGCGCTGCAGATTGGCGCCCTCGATCACCAGGTCGATGCAGGCCCTGAACTTGGCCGCCGCGTTGCGCAGACTCATCGGTGGAAAAGCCCTGGAATCAGAAAGGATGTCATGGCACTGACCCATCTACGATTTAACCCCTATCTGAACTTACGAGAAAAAGTTCAGAGGCTTCACGTAGCCCTTGGACTCGTCAACCGGCTGGCGCTCGGCGCGCATCCCCGAACCATCTCCGGGGTCCACAACGCGGCACAGGGCCTTGAACTCCTCGCTGCCCGCCGAGGGAATCTTAACGGTGGACACCGAGTCACCTTCTCCCAGCTGAAAGCGCCCGCGGGCCAACAGAATGCTTCCGCTGGCGAGCGCCCTCTCCAGATTAACGCGACTCTGGGCGTTCTCCTCGATCAGGTGGAACATGTCCAGGTACAAATTGTCCAGCATCTGCCCGGCTATCTCTTTCTCACTCAACTCCGACATTTTTGCTGTTTACTTTAAAAATAGAAATTTCCGATTACGAGCCTGGAGTAGTTTATGCTTTGACTTGTACAGAGAAAGTGAAATTTATGCTTTGACTTGTTCCTGTCTAGTTTCACTGAAGTTTTTGGCTATGCCTGCTTTGTTTCTTATAATAAAAATATCATGGAAAACTAGATTATTCTTTCCTTTAGTTGAATAACTCTTTAGAAAATAAGTTGAACGAAATATGAATATATACAAATAAATACCTGCAAGTTTATTTATTTATTGAATATATTTAAAATCATATTTAAATTTTAATTAAATTTGATTTTGGCTTCCTTTAGCTCGTTTCCTTTAAAGATTTAGATGGATGTAACATTAATGAATTTATAAATTATATAAGATATAAAATATTTATTCAAATACCGCCTATATTTTTTCTTTACTCCATTTAGGACAGTCTTTAGTTGAAGGCGATCTTAGCTTTTTAATTCTGCGTAATTTCCCTTCGCTTATGTGTGAGTAAATTTTATTTTTTATTTTTTGTTGCTTCGTTGCACGCTTTTGCGGCGCTCGCTCATAATGCCGCTAATTGTTTATCAATTACACTTGTTAATTGTTTAATTCGACTGCAAAGTGACGGAATTGAGGAATATCATACAAATTGCGACATTTATCCGCACACCTGATGCCCCTTACTTTTTTGCTTGCCGCCTGCGTTTTTTGTTGTCTGTTTGCAATTTGTACAAGTAATTGAATAAAAAGCGCGCAACAAAAAAGCAAGTAATTAAAAAACGACGCACCGCGAAAAAAAGCACGCCGAGTGCCGAAGTGAAGGAGCAAGGAGCGCGCAGAAGGGGTGGAAGGGTGAAGGGGCTGGAAGGGCGGCCCGCTGGGCGGAAGGATGGCATTCGGATGGTTTTCCGGGCGGGGATTTCAGGTCGCACAAGAACCACCGCGTAATCCATATGCAGCAATTTAAATGCAACAGAGAGAATATGTTAATTGCGTGTGAAACCGCTGCGCCGAGTCTCATCGCCACTTGCGATATTTGCTTTTATTTATTACTATTATAATTATAATTTATTTGCACGCCTGTTTATTTTATTCAGCTCCTTATGGCCGCTCTTTTTGTGGCTATATTTGTTATTAATTAGTATCTTGGAGGTCCTTAAAAAGCGTATTTGTACTATAAGATAGAGGAATTTAATTTTAGATTTAATACAAATAATCCTCCATCTTGTTCCCCTTTTTTGTATTGAAAAGTGCCCCGAATCGCTGTCGCTTATGCCCGCTTTGATGCCCAATTATTTTCCTGATGCCTCTCACATATAATAACCTTTAAATTTGGTTGCTGGGGCTCGTTAGGGGAAGTCGTTGGATCGGATTCCCGTAACCGAAATACCCGGAACTCCCGGCAACGTCTATGGCCATGGAGGCACGAGACAATTACCTTGTCAAACTTTCGTCAGTCAGCCTGGATATCATCTTCCAACTTGTTGAGGCTCCCTTTCGGGGCTTCATTCATTCCATATTCAGAGAAAAGTTCCGCTTACAATGCCCCAGAAACTATTGATTCTCCGGTTTCTCCGCTCAACTATTTGCAGATGGCCCAGAATTACCATCATAAGCACCGCCATAATGAGCGCAAGAAGTTCAAGTCGAGTCTGAGTTGCAAAAGTCTGCCTGTCAAGTGGATTTCCATCTTTAGCTCCAGATAAAACAATGTCAGCCCCCCCAGCCCCTAAAAAATGATGCACCTATTCCACCTTTGGCTCGATGCAAATTTTGTGCTGACAAGTGCGTTTTAGCAGGGCATGTATTTTAGTTCTCCTACGATGTTACGCCATTTTGTGTCGGCCCATTACGTATTCGCATATCGCACATCGCGCATACGCCCCGTTGAACCGCTCCTGGGCGCTGCAAAACGCTGAATGAACCGACGCGTCGTTGCCCCGAAACCTAGTTGGGTCAGGGACTAAAACCCGAGTCCTTAGAGCGATCTAAAGCCGGATCTAAATTTAGAGCGTCGCCACGAAGGCGAAAACGAGCGGAAAACGAAGACATTCCGGGGGCAGGCGCAGGCGCTGGCAGCAGGCGTTGACAGTGGCAGCGACGTCGGCAGCGCAGGACTTAACAGAGCCTTAACAGGGTGGGAACAGATTTTCCTTTCGCAAAGAAACTTCCTTGCAAAGTCCCCACTTTTTCGGCGGGGCAAAGTAAGTGCTTTTAGTTTGTTTCTTTACTTTTTTTGTAGCATGCTTAAGGATTTAGATCAGCTAAAAAAATGTGCAAATCTGCTAGCTTGTTCATATTTCTATGGAAAGTTACATTTTGTAAGTCCCTAAGTCCTTTTTTAAATAATAATTTAATTAATAATTTACGTTTTTAAACCAGATGTAACTGAAAAAGTTTAAAATAAATTACTGAAAATAACTATCTAGTTTTGCCTTTAATTTTGAATAAAAAAAAATTCAAATTTATGTCTCCCTACCCTACTTTATTGATTTTATTAAGAAATCGCACTTGTCACCTTGAATTTAAATCATAATAATTAATCTACCGCTATATTTATTATTTTATTAATTTTTAAAATTGTTTTCTATTTTCCCTTCCATTTCTTGGCCTGAAAAATGTATTTTAAAATATTCTTGGACTGGCCCGCTGCATCCCCTGTAAGTCTTGCCACCCCACGCCCCCAAAGCCTCCCAGAGAAATGCCAAATGCATTTCAATTGCTTCCAATCCTCGTTGCACTTCATTAAACTCAATGTCGAAATTCGACAGGCCCTGGCAAGGGTGTTGGGGCTCGGGTGTTCAGTTGCAGGTGCAGGTGCAGGTGTACGGGGGGCGGAGAGTGTTGCCACGTGACCTTCACACAGCCACATGGACGCACGTGGTGGGGCGAGGGTGTAGGTCATCACGTAGTCCTGAAATAAAGGCACAAGAAATACATGTATGTACATGGTGAGTAAAAGAATTGACAGCCCAACGGGGAGTACACTAAGGAACAGCGAGATATTTTGCTTTATTTTATATTTTTAATGTTGAAATGATTATATCAAATCAGCTTTATATTAAATATATTTTGGATAGCATGAAATATTTAAATAATAATTGAACTTCACATTTTTTTTTATTAAGAAGAAAACTCTGGCAAGTCCGGCAGCTTTTTCTGATTGTGAAATTGCGAAACGCTTTTCCGGCCCCACATTTGTCCATTCTAATCAGCGCCATCCCCGAAATAATCAGATTAGATAATGTTATTTAACCCGGCACTCTTTTTCACACGTTGTCCTTCTCCGTGGGCATTCGCAGTGTCCGTTGGCATGTCACTTAGACGGCGATTGGCAGGAGGAGAGTGCCCAGCCTCACCTGACTGGGCCAGAAGCATTTTCCATGCCAACGCCTGCCTCCGAGGGAGCTTAGCACCTGGCGTTTCCTCTCCCATTTTTTTGCTGCATACTCTTAGGCATTTGACAAAACTCGGATGAACTGAGGCCCCTCACTGCCATGCCCATGATGAGCCGCAAATGAAGGCAAAGAGAGGGAAATGTTGAAGGAAAATTCTGGAGAAATCGGGACTGAGAACTGAGGGAGGGCTTAGTTTGAAAAGTAATCGAATGCTATAATTTCCATTAAACTGATTTCCCACGAGCGAGTGCAAGTCAAGCCGACAAATGTTGCAATGTTGATGACCGTCTCTCGGTCTCTCGGCCGGTGCCAAAGATCGAGTAAAAGCCGCCAGTTAATGGCCACATGCATAAAAACTTGCAGCAAACGGAGACCCAAAGAGGACACGGCTCAAACGGCAGCAGAAAATAGTAGAAAATTCATGAGAAGGCTAGTGGTGGAAATGTCGGAGATTCGGGGGAGGCTGCAAAGTGGCTCCATGCAGCCCATCCATCTGATCCAGTCCTCGCAGGACCCCTGGCCAAATGTCAAGGAATGAAATATAAATTGAATTAACTTGCAAAGTTCCATTTCTGTCGTTGGAACTTTGGCGGGCCCTTCAATAGCCAGAACTAGTACTAATACCAATACCAGTGGGTTCTCCTCTGCTCTGGTTGGGTTTGGCCAAGATAATGCATTGACTGAAAGGGTATAAGCCGTTCGGCACAAATACTGTTTATTTCGCTTGGTTTTCTGGTTGAACAACGTGGCGTTTTGACATCGGATACCCTTAACTTGACCGTTTACATTCCAATAAATAAATTACCCGTTCATTTCCTTGTTTTGTTTTGTGGTTCTTGAAAAACTGATGCCGTAATCGAAGGCAATCAATTATTTGTTTGTCTTTCAGTTGCATTTGAAACTAAAATTTGCAACAGATACCCTTCAGTTAAAGTATGTTAATTATTTTTATAATGCTAAATCAAGCCAACTAAACCTCGTGAGAGGTAGAAAACCTAAGGTGCACACAAGTACTCTACTTTAAGAGATCAGTGTTGAATTTCTACAAATTATGTATATGTCACTAAGGATTTTTTTTATTAAATAATATTTTGTAATAAAGATTAACATTACTTTAAGTATCGATAAAAATTAAGGGTGGTAAATTATGGTCAATAGGTCCGATTTCCCTATTTTATGGGTTTAACTAAATTATTAATTAGTTAAGTGTAAATTAAAAAAAAATCAGTGACAAAGATAAGAGTTTGTTTAATATAAATACATTTCGTTTTTTAAAATTTAACAAAATGTTTTATATCTGAAAAAATGCTTAGATTTTTTTATGAATTTTAAAATAAGAATAAAACTTAAATATGTCTTTCAATATATAATTTCGTCATAATTTTCAACAAAAACATATAAACATTGATCTGAATAAATGAATTTCCGTGAAATTAGTTGTTTGCTTTCCCTGAAAAACTAAAAGCTCAAAATTTACAACTGTTCAAAGTACTGAAACAACAGAAACACGGATGACAACCCTATAAATAAATACTGAAACCGCTTGAACCAAATGGCCTAAAAAATACAGCGAAATAAAATATGGATTGAATCAATCATCAAGATGGCAAATGGCGAAAATCCGCTTACGGTCCGAGTTCTCCTGAGTTCTCGCCAGCGATCGCCGCCCCCCGTTGGAGTTCGGTTATTCTATAAAAAGAGAAAGAAAATTGAAACAAACCCATAATTCCTAGACGTAAACAAGAGCCAGGCTCAAGTGTCTTGTGTTTACGACTGGCGCTGGACTGGGTGGAAAGTCCCGCGGCTGCGACTCATCTGCCCGAGAACTCTTATCACCGCCGGTCAGTCGTTGAAAAGCGCGGAGGAAACACCGAGTGGCGCTGCTGATTTTCGGATTCCGGGATTCCTGTTCCTGCTCCTGCTCCTGTTCCCGGTCGAGGTCCTGCACTTAAGCCGCTTTGGGCATATATGGAAAGAGGCAAGTCGGGGCTAAGCCACATCTGCTGCTCTTAAAATTCCTGGGGACACTCTAATGCCGTCTAGCAGGCACTCGAAGCAAAGAAAACTATTTCTAACTAATAGTAACCTTTTTTTTTATATTTTAATTATTGGAATTGATAGAAAATTGAATTATTTAGAGAAGAGAGCTAAAATATTATTCTTCTTAGATAAATATATTAAATTCCGCTCTTACTCAACCCTCTCTAAACAACTCCTAAGCCCCAACAAAATATTTATAGATTCTTTTCCGTGTAGAGAGGCTTTTGGGGGAACGGGGTCCTGCCAGGGAGCAGGGCATATCCTGGGAACCAACGGAGACGACTGTCACCTGCGACTTATGCAAATCACTGTACGACCGACCGAGCGACCGAACAGCTGAAAATAATTTTCCACATTTCCGTTACAAATAAAAACCAATTCACTTTGCTAATATGGCCACACAGCCAAAGACTCATCCGGAATAGAAAATAGCCGGTTTTCCGAGGGCTAAAATGGCAGAGAGCCATGGGAAAAATGGGAAGTGGGAAGGGGAAAGGGAAAGGGAAAATGGTGGAAAATGGAGAGCGGAAGGCAGCGGGAGCTAACTGCGTTTTGGATACGCAGGCCCATTTGCTAAAGTTTATGCACGCAATGCAATAATTTTGTTGCACAGTGTATGCTCTATACAAATTGGGGTTCTTTGATTATATTCATAGATTTAAAAATTAACTGCAAAGAAAATGTATCAAGTAATAATTAACTTTTAGCGTATTTAGAAGAGTCAAACAAATTAAATAAAATCCTGCAACCATTCAAGAAATTACTTTAAATTCAATAACGGAATTTAAAACTTCATTTAAGGTTTATAAGAAAGGGTATTTCCCTCTCCGAGCTGAGGTCCTGCGGTCTTGTAATATTTTCATGAGCCGCCGCTTACGAGTTCCCCTTCCTTTTTTCTTTTCTGCATTTGTCGGCTGTCAGTTGGGCGGTTTGTCAGTCAGTCACCCAGTCAGTCAGTCAGTTGGTTTGTCAGTTAGTCAAGTTGCAGGAGCCGTCGCATTTGCAAGTCGTTAAATGCCTTTGCAGCTCGTCATTGTGGCTGCACTGGCGGCACAGGCACCCCTTTCCTTGGGGCAATGGAAACCGCGAGGACCACCCTTCGGGGATTCCGGGATTCGGGGTTTCGGGGTTTCGGGCTCTGTTTCGTGTCGCTGGCATTGTCAATGCTCTCGACTTCCTTCCGTTGTGGCTAACAAATTCGAGTCGCGCATGCAGGGCAAACATAATCATCATTATTGCTGCAATCAGCATATTTGGCAGGCTCAAAGTCAGGCGCTGTCGCTGTCGCTGTCCTGCGGGAGAAACGCGGAGAAAATCATTGTGCATTTTCCCCGGGCACCGTCGGGCACCATCGGGCACCGTGCCGCGGCTTCGTGAAAAGCGTCCCGAAAAGAGAGCCGCCCCGCCCCGCTGGCTCTTCGTTTAGTTGTGTGGTTATGCTTAATATCCGTCATTAAAACGGCTGTTGTTTTTACCGAACCGCAGAGGAGGCTACACGGGGGCACTGCAAGAAAATTGGCATGGTTCTGGAATTTTTACTGATTTTTTTTTAATTAAGAGAGAGCTTTCTATAGAGATTTTTCAAGGAAAGTTAAGATTTATTTGCTTACCAATTTTATATAATTTCAATTTGTTATCATGGTTGTTATTTCGAAGATTTAATCTTAATTTTAAATGTTTTTGTTTTCGTTTTTAAAGTTGTAGTGTGACCGTAGTCTTCCTCTTGTCTTAATCCCAATTTCCTTAATCTCGGCGGGATCTTATCTTAACTCAAATTGACATAAATGCGAAAATTCATATTAACATAATGCCACTTTTACAAAATGCTAAGCAACGCTATTCAATTATTGCTTAAACATTCTTTCTATTTCTTGATTTCTTTATAGAAAGTTATTTGTTCTTTGACATTTAAATTATATAATATTTCCTATATATATTCAATAATATTTTAATATTTTTCTCAGCTTTCTTTCACATCTTCTATATTTTTTTCGAGCCCCCCTTAACCTCTCAGTGCCAGGACCTCCGGAGAGCGGCTATAGGCCAAGGTGCGTGGGTTGCCCTCGGTCTCCATTTGCCACTGTCCTTCACCCATCTCCTCCCCCCTGAACACGAACCCAAACTCAAGCTCAAACTCTGACTCGGGGAACCCCACTGAACCCGGCTGAACCGAGTCGAGCCAATACACATGCATTATGCAAATATTAAATATATTGCCCAGTGCATGGCGCGATAAGAATCCATTGCGCAAAAATTAATTAGTCAATTTGCATGAAATTTATGTACAAAGCGCGAACAAACGAAACCAAAAAGCGCGGCAGAGGGGCGGCTTTAATGGGGACTCTAGGCTAAACATATCTGGCTCGACCTCAACGAAGCCCTTCACAGACCGCACAAGGCACTGGGAGAAATAAATACTTAGAAGCTAGGGAAACTTAAGACTGACTTGCAAGAACTTAACTAAAATAAAGTCAAAGAAACGATCAGCTTTAATTTATCATAAACGGCATTGAATGAAAGGTTTGCTTTACATATCTTATACTTAATGCCAATAATATTATTAATTCTGCATATACCTACAAACTACAAACTGTATATTTTAGTAGGCCGAGTTTCTTCTTTTTCATTTTTGGTTTGCTTTATGTACTTACTTTATTGAGAGTTTCGGTGTCAATCTGAAAACTACTAGTGAAAAATACATAAAAAAAATTTAATTTTGGCCATAGAAACGCGCAGTATCAGCCCACGCCAAGACTCACATACAAAGTAAATACAATAGTAGCGACTTTTACTTTTGCACCCAGAAGATTAACACGTTTTGCTAATGAGAAACTTGTAGAACATATTAAGGGTAAGTGTGCAGCTTAAGAATATTATATATATACTATTTATAATATATATATATATAATAATATTTGAATCAAGCTAACTAGAATATAGAAAGCCAATCGAAACTCAAAACCTTCAAGAGTGCATTACAAATAAATGCGATGCCTCAAATAATATCTATAATAATATCTTTGATTTTTTATTATAGAGGGATCCCTTGAAGGTGGATTTTAACTTTATTTTCGAGCTGATTTCAAGATCCCCGAGCTTTTTGTGGGGGTCAGAATTTTTTGGAACCGTCCTGGTGTTTGGCGGTCTCCCATGGTTTTATTGTGTGTGTCTTTGATTCAGTTCCGATCAATTAATAATTACCATTATCAAATTGCAGTCGTTTTGTGGCACTTCCCCCCTCACTCCCCCTGATCCCGAGCATGGTCCAGTTCTGGGAGGTGACCTGTGACGGCTGCCAGACCTGGGGCATGGTCAGCTACCGGTACAAGTGCCTGCGCTGCGAGGACTTTGACCTGTGCGCCGCGTGCCACGAGCGTGGCCTGGTGGCCCTCGGCCACGACCAGAGCCATCCCTTCCAGTGCCTGATGGACCGGGCCACGCGCGAGCTCCACTTTGACGGCGAGCCGATCCCGGAGCTGTGCGCCGACAGCTTCACCTGCCCGGTCTGCGGCGAGATGGGCCACTCGAAGGACGCGCTGGTGGCGCACGTCCATGCCCGCCACCACGACGTCCACACGGCCGTCATCTGTCCGCTGTGCGTGGCGGTGCCGCTGGCCCATCCGGAGAGGGTCAACAACATCGGCGGCCACCTGAGGAGCATGCACCTCTTCCGCGGGTCAGGTGGGGCCTTCCAGCTGCCAGGTGCGGACACCACCGCCACTGTCCACACCCTGCCCAGCGCCCAGGTGCCCCAGGTGCGGTTCATCCTGCCCACGGGCCTGCGCCTGGCCAATCCACACTTGGCCCTCTCAGAGGACCTCAGCGACACCGAGGTTGCCGAGATGTGAGGATCACACACAGCCCCGAAGGATTTTTCACAGATATTCCTAAGCCCATTTACACGCGACTAGCCCCCTAGTTTCCTGCGAATATATTTTCACAAAGCAGCCACACTCAAACTCTCCATAAACAACTGAAAGATACAACAACACTAGGGATTCGAGTGCCAGAAGAAAATAAAATTGCTTAAGAAATAAACAAACGAAAGCTGATATTTCTGATTGGATTTCCAGGCTTGCGAAGTTTTCAAATAAACAGAAACAGCCGTGTAAGCATTTGTGGAATTTCCACCAGCTTCTTCTTTATCACGTGAAGTTGGCTGCGCCTCATCGAGATATTTATCGTGTTATCGATACTTAATGCAAAACTATCAGTTAATCATGGTCACACTTAACACTATACAATAACTATATGTTTGCAGTAGAAAATAAAATATAAAAAACCTAAGTTTTGTTCTTTTTATATTGAGAAGGCTTTAAGAAGGCTGTTCCAATAAATGCGGATATAGATCAGTCACTTAAATTAGTACTGATGGGATAATAAGTTGCGTGTGTTTTGGCATTATTGTTGCATCTTGATTAACGAAAATAAAAACAAAAAAGAAATACATAACAAAAAAACTAAGAGAATATTTTATACAATTTTATAAATAAATATATAAGGAGTAAAAATAAAACATTCTATCCACTAACCTTTTGACAAAGCTTTATTAGGAAACTCCAGGCTCCAATAAAAGCATCAATGCAGTGTGACCGTCTTAATACTAGCTCGATTCTTAAGCATTCAGTATATTTCTGAGACTAAAAATACCATCTAGGATACCAGATTTTGGCGATGCGAGTTTTTTTGATCACAGCAGGCGCTGTCCAATTGGTTTAGCTCTGTCAAGTGGGTCGCAAATTTTTGCTAAAAACGTTCTCCGTCTCAAATCTCCTCTTCGTCTCAGCTAAGTTTTCGAAGCAAAAGACAAATATGAAGAACGGGAAGACGACGGAGAACAATAGCGGCCATAAGTGGTCAGGAACAGAGGACGAGGAAGAGATGAACTTGTTGCTAGGGTAAGTAGTTATGCCTTTACCAATACTAGGATATGAAATAAGCAAGTCATGGTGAAAATATTAAACGTAAGAGCACACTTTCTCGCTGTTTTGTGCAGTTCGTAATATAACAAGACATGTATAATATATATAATTACAATCTAAATACATTTATACATAAATTAGAACAGGAAGAGTAGAAAGTAATATAATTAAGTGTAGAGAAATATAAATAGTTTGAAGAAAAAGTATCAAAGTATGCTGGAGATGTTTGCTAATATATTTTGCCTTTCAAAATCGATTCCCTGCTCTAGTCTGCTATACGACAGTGATATGGAATTCGATTCTGAATCAGCAGAAGCCAACCTCATGATCCCGACTGGCGATCCCGACTCACCTTCGCTCCTCAAATGGCACGAGGACTCGCCGCCTCCTCCCCCGCCCTCCTTCAAGCGGGCTTCCAAGGATCGCAAGCGCAAGTCCACTGAGACTGACCACGGCTTACAAGCACTGAAAAGGGCCAAGTACGAGGAGCTACTGGCCCTCCAAGACAAACCCACAACTTCACGGCAAGCGGCGGATCTGAGCGCCAAAATCAAGGCTTTCAAGGAGCTGAATGAGATTCCCGAGGAGGAACCAGAGGATGTGAGACGCACAGCTTCCAAGACAGCAAGGGTGAGTGCTAGAGTCCGTGTCAAGTCTGCTCAGCCCACCATGAACATTTCGGAGTCCCTGGCCACCGAAGAGGCCATTATCCAGAGCCTGGAGGAGATAGAACCAATCAACCTTCTCGATGACTTTGAGGAGGAGATCGACAAGGAGTCAATGGAGCCTCGCACTCCGCGACATCCTGCTAGCGCCTTCATTCCCGACTCTGGCTGGCAGGACAGCTTCGTGGCTCGCCTCACGGAGCTTGAGGGCATCATGGACCCCCACATGACGGAGGTCACCGATCCAGGGGCCAAGAAACCCCGCAACATGTCCATGGAGAACTCGCAGAGACCCTGGGCCCCGCCCAGTCCCCGGACCGATCTGAGCGTCGGCAACAAGCTCTCCAAGATGTACTGCACCCTGCAGCTGAATTCGGTGCTGAGTCTGGAGATGGTGGCCAATGCCCTGGGAAATGCGGTCTTTAGCCGCAACATTGGCGTGGTTCAGAAGCGCTACATCGCCACCCAGATAGCCTGGATCTGGACCGAGGGCACCATTATGATTGTGAACGGCAGCTCCCGCTCCATGCTGGCCGAGACCCAGGCGGCCCTGATGGCCAAGATCGGGGGACAGGCCAACTTCAAGGCAGATGCCTCCAACGACCTCCAGTTGAGGCGCACCACCGCCCACGTGGAGTTCCCGTGGCAGATTGACATGCCGGAGTTCAGCGCGGCGCACTCCCTGTCCTCGCGCCTGCTCCTCAACGAGATGCACTACGTCTACTACGTGGACAAGGACCTGCCGGGTGTGGCCGCCAGGGTGTACGGAACTGGATGGATTCAGGTGTTCTCCATGTCCTCGGAGAAGGCCGACCAGATGCTTACTAAACTGTACTACCTCACGGGCAACTACAAGAAGGACTGAAGAATTTATACATCTTATACACTTACATTATAAGCGTTCATTTATTAAATTGTTAAAGTAGCAATTTCATTTTCTTATTCAACTGTTTGTTACTTCTTAAAATAAAATGATCTTGAGCTCCCTATTTGTGGCTATTTATTTTCCCTTGCACTTGAAACTAATTAGAACTCCCTCCAGCTCCAGCTCCATTTCCAAATCCACTTCCACTTTCAGTGCCTCCTCCTAAAACAGCAGGTGCTCTTAGGCAAGTATTACCTGGAGTAGCTACTGTTGCTGTTGCTGTTGCTGTAATCGGCTTAGAGGTGGAAACCTTTTGTCATTATAAAAGGATTTCAGGCTTGACAAAATTTCCATTTGTTGCGATTCCAGCCCCAGACACATATTCGAGTATATGTTGGGTTCCTGTATGCCTTTTGCTTAGTTAACTTTTGCCAGCCTACCAGCCTGCCTGCCTCTGTGTTCGCTCAACGAAATTAAGATTCAAAAACCGATATATTCTCCCTCTCCAATTAAAGGGGCAAAATTCAAAATGGAACCGATGCCAAAGGAAAGGTAAGCGAAAGCACAGACAAAACATTTCCAGATAAATGGCCAATCGAACTAGATAAAATGAGCCGTGTGTAAATAGTGGAAAGGCGCAGATAGGCTGCGTCTCCACTTTCCTGAGACACTGTGGGAAAAATCTGAAATATTTAACTAAATTTGTTAATACAAAAAAAATATAAAAAAGGGTGGCTCTATGTTATAAACAGGGACCAAAAATAAGAGTTGTGATTTAATAAAAATCAATGGTCTAAAACTCGTCAGGGAAGTGCGGGAAAAATACATATAGATTATTTTTTTACGAGGAAATTAAAAATAGAATAAACTATTTTTTCAATTTTAACTCTTAAAAGTGATTTAAAAAATAAAAACCCAATATATTTATGTTTTAATTTTTATTTCAAAATCAAAAATAAAAGATTTTCTTGATTTTTATCATAAAAATTCAACAATAAGAGTTATTTTTGATTTTTATCATAAAAAAAATTAAAAATAAAAATCGAATTGGAATATCTCGTTACTGGAAGATCCAACAGACTATATAGACCTATATATATGATCTACTCTTCATTACCTATTTAGTTTATGTATAATGCGTACGTATCCAAGGACCTCAACTTGCTTCATAGCGATCTACATATATGCATAATACATACATATATCAACGGAAAGGTATTAAAGAGTAAAATATTTATATAGAGCTATACATTCTGTATGATCTTCCGTTCAAGAGATATTCCAATTTGGTTTTTATTTTTGATTTTTATAAAAAAAAAACCAACAAAATCTCTTATTGTTTGATTTTTATAATTGAAATATAATTATTATATTTGATTTTTGTTTTTAAAATCAGTTTTAAGAGTTATGATTGATTTGTATAATTAAAATTTAAAAATAACTTTTATTTTTCGATATTTACAATAATATATAAAAAGGTCCCTGTTTTAAATACGTTTATTTATTCATAAAAAAATACACCTCTTTTCTTGGAGTGCTCAGCAGTGTCCATCCGAGAGAACAAAAGCTGGGGAACCAGGAGCTCTCGCCCTGCGGCTCCATCACCAATCTCCAGCTCCTTGGTCTCCTTTTGATCCGGCGCTGCATGCGTGGCTGATGGTTGACAATAGATAGGCATCGGCATCGGCATCGACATCGACATCGACATCGACACAGCTGGCCATGTCCTTCGCTCCGAGCTCGGTCGTTATGGCTAATGAGTATTTTGAGGCTGAATCGAGGAGAGCCTGCCTGCAAGTTATCAGCAGGCCGGCGGCAGGCAGGAAAGGGTTAAAGCTGCTCCCAAGTAGAAGCGGAACTGAACGGGGAGTCACGAGGGTGGATCGTGAAGTACTTGCAGTTTATATTCATTTTAAAGTATATTTTGCAATAGAAAAAGTCAGAAAAACCCTTGAAATAAATACAGAAAAGTGATCACTAAGAGAGAATCTTCCTCCCTTTGGCAACCTCTTTAATTCCCGAATTTGGCTCAATTTTGTTTACCTTTTCCAGCAGCAGTTTCCCCGAGCCTTTTGGCTTTTCCTCTGGCATCTCAACGACGCCCCTGTCTCTGCCCCTGCCTCCAATACTACCCTTTCCGCACCCATGCCCCTCCTTCGGCGCCGAATGTTGGCCAGCACGCATACAAATGACAATAAAAGCGAACGACTTTGGTTTTTGGATTTTGCGACTTTTCCAAGCCGAGCCGAGGACCCCCTTGCTGCGTGTGTGTGCCCGTCGCCGTTTTGCGACTAAAAGTTGAACCGCAATCGACATCGCTGGCCGCCACACGCTTGCACAATTTTTAATCATTGCTCCGGCATTCAGAGCCGGTCCTTGCCCCACTCCCAGCGCCGCCAAGCCCTGCGATCCTGCGCCATTGTTGTGCGAAGGACGAGGACACATAAACATGCATGGCGGCAGGCGGCTGGCCGGGTACTGTGAGAAATTATTGGGAAATTTGATAAATATTTTCTTTCCATAAGTTAAGATATGAAAATGTATAGGATTATGGTGAGAATTTATTTCCTTATTTTATTTATTATTAAACCTAAGCCCGGAAGTTCTAGGCAGAGAAAATTCGCGCAGTGTGGCCACCAGGAGCTGGATCTAGGAACAAGGACCTGGGAGAGAGCCAGGGAGCCCGGATGGAGCAGCAGGACTTGGGCTTATTGTTCGGGCTTTGGGTCCTTTATCTTGTTTCTAACTCATTGGATCGCAAAAACGGTCTCGTGTTCACCTTAATTGGGGTAAACATAAGTTCTGATTGGCCCGACAGGGTTGCCGCACACACAAAAAAGAGTTGCCAGCGACATTTTTCTTGGGATATCCTCTAAAGGAATTTTGCCCCGATGCCCCGCTTGCCCCGTCAAAGGCCAAAGTCAAAGACGAACGTCGAACGTCGTTGAACGTTGAACATATCCAATTAGAAGGATACAAAGGACTCGGGAAAAAAAAGGTTTGGCAGGCTGGCAGGTTGGCAGGTGAGGGTGGAAACACTGGCCGGGCGCTAGCCATTGTTAAAAAAGAGATCATAGCGCCCAGATAGAAATTGTTGAACGTGTAATTTTTATTTATTGCATACACAATTCTCTTAGAACAAATGACGGCAAAATTGCTATGGCCTCTCCTACTCCCTGGGATATATGCATGGATTTTCCCTTGAATTTCCAACACACACACAGAAAATGTTTCGGCAAGTTTTGAATTGAAAAAGCGTTTAGAGGTCCGTGTGTGTGTGCGCAGCTAAATGATGGGGAAACTATAAAAATTTCCATAACAATAATAAAGGCAAGGCAAAAAAGGCAGCGAAAGACATTTATTCATTTCGGTTTTTTGGAAATTAGCATAAAAGTTAAAGCTCTCGCATAAGGGATGATGTCTTCTCTTCGCAAAAAGGATACAGGATGCCGGCGGAGGCGCAGGCGGAGGGATGAGCCACAATCAAAGCTTGTGAGCGGTGATAAGCATGAGAAACGTGCAAATTTTAATAAAACCAAATGAGCCGCAAAATCATACAACCAAAAAATACACAAAAAACACAGGCGGAACAGCAATAAAGGCGCTGGGAAAATCAAGGGGATGGGGGGCTTATTTGTATACGGGATTCGGGATTCGGGATTCGGGATCCGGGAAAAGGTGGGTAATGAAGCGCCCTAATGTATGCCACAGTTTCTGTGTGCTAATGCGGAAACTTTGTCATTGCAAGGCGGCTCGGAAAAACTCTGGACAAAAGGAGGAGGGAAAGCGCACAGCAGGATAATGCAGAGGGGAAATGCCCCGTAATGTATGCAATAATTTGAGCCCGAACTCGGTTAGGCCGCGGAATAAGTCATTATGGGAAATTATTTTTTGAAACTGACCTTATATTGAGGTAAAAAGCTGCAGAAATAAATACTAGTTTATAGTGGATAATAAACTATCAAAAAGGAGGGAAAACTATGGTTTACTGAAAGAATTAATCATTTTAAATTGAAAATCCAGGTAAAAACTGAAATAAATAGAAACTGTAAAACTCTGTAAACACTTATTAATGACGAGAAATCATTGTAAAAATAAAGGTTTCCGGAATTTAAAGTGAATTATAGAAATATATTAAAGTTAATGGTATAATTAATAATCCATTATAATAATAATAATATAAAAAAATACTATAAATGAAGAACAATCATTATTTTATTAATTATTCTGGCTTCCAAGTATTTCTTTAATAAATATGTGTTATTATTTGAATTACAATCTAACAAGATCTTATAAAAAACGTCTCAAGAATACACCCTTTCCCAAGCTATTATTCCCTATTTTGTAAAGCAGCATAATTCCTTTTAAAAGGAACTTGTTTTTAGTGGTTTTAGTGAGCCATAAGTGGGTTTGCTTATCCCCCCTTTGATGGCCATTTGCAGCGGCTTAGTCCATGGCCGAAAGTCTCACTATTCCCCGACTTGTTAGCCCGCCAATTTGGGCCGAAAGTGTGCAATGAAATCTGTTATTTGCCAAATGAGGGACCTTAGCCCCCGAACCATGGCTTAGCCGGGATCGTTCGGGGTTCTTTTCTGTGTTATCCCGAGAGCACAGCAAATAAACATTCCAACCTCAACCTGACCTAGCCCCGAAAGTCCCCCCTGAAACTGAAAACCCTTGTGTATCTGTCATACCTTTGGGGAACATTCTCTGGCATTTTTTTTATTTGGGAAATAACAAAACAAAGGCTGAAATGACCAACACATTTTGCGCCTCAATAAAACTGTCAACATTATAAAGCGCCACTTAAGAAATGAACAAAAGCCGGCCGCCAAAGGGGGGGAAGAGCAGAAGCAAAAAAAAAAAAGGAAAAAAACAATAATCATAAAATTAAAGCCAAGCCAAAAAGGCAGGCGAAAATTAAATAAATAAATAAAAAAAAAAGGACAAAGACTGGGGCTCCACATGTTTAGCATGACGCTCACACACGCCAAGACCAATACAAACACCGGCCGGAACACACACACACCAAACACACCACACACCCGCACAGCAGCGTTGACATTGTTGCTGAAAACTGCCACTAAATGTCACCAAATGAGGGTCAACACACACACGCCCACACCCACACACACACCCACACCCACACCCACACATGTGCCACACCTCAGAGCCAGCTAAATATTGTAATAAAAAATGAAACAAACGAAAAAATGCGGGATGACACATTGGATGTCAGCTGATGAAAGCGGATTATACCCCGGATTTGTGGTGATAAAATATTTAAGCACAGGCTAAAAGGATTAAACAAATAAATAAATAAATAAATAGTGCTTATGTTTATTTATTAAATATTTAATGGAAACATTTTGAATTCGAGTGTGTGGAATGTTTTTGCTTTTAAAAATTAATAATTACGCCCTGAAATTAAACCAAACTTTGTCTGACTATTAATAAATATTTCTTTGACTTCTCATACCCTGCACTATGCACATACAGGGTATAATGAGGACACATAAGAGTATAGTAGCAAGTGAATAAAAACTTATTTCCCTCACCACTTTTATTTTATTATTATTTTCTTTCTTTTTTTTTGTTTTTTTAATGAATTGACCGTAAAATGAACTTGTTGATGAGCCTTATGAGCCACGCCCCCTTAACACCCTGCGTCCTGTCGAGTTAGCGTGGTCATTTGCAATAAAAAAGGATTATGAGCTGAAGGACAACCCCGAAAAAGCAGAAAAAAAAAAGCAGAAACAACAAAATTATGGAGCAGGAAATACAAACAAAAAGGCGAGCAAACAAACACACATACAGCCAGAGCATATAAATATTTATACATGCTTGGGAAAGCGGTCAGGGATCCGGGGGGGGGAGAGAGGTCAAGTGTCAGTGCCATTTAACAACTTGCCACACACAGAAAATCCACACACACTTGCGACTTACGAGATATATATAAACAGAGGAAAAAAAGCAAGTCCAAAAAGGTGCGTGTCCCCCAGGCCTCGCCCTTTTCACCCCGCAACTTGGCCTTGACATCGCTTGGCTTCCAGCGGAGACAGCCACGAAAATATGGCCAACGAATTAAGCAGACGACTGACTGGAGGAGCACAAAGACCTGAAAGTTTTTCGGGATAATTCCGGTACTTGACTAAATACATCTCCTTAGGATTCTTCTCTTTTTATTTTTCTTTCGAAAGAAATTCTTTGAGACTACATAACCTCCGCAAAAGGGATATTAACTCTGGTAATTAAATTGAAATAAATATTAAAACAATATAAAATCAAAAGAACTGAAGCCAAACCTTTATTGTGAGAATATCGTTCTCTTAACCCCTGAAATCGACCACATTTAACCCTTTACACACGTTAGAGCACACAGTTTAGCCCCGTTTACAGACTGTGCGTGTTAAACATTTTTCCGGTGCCCTTTTTTGTCGAAGTTGCACTGCAATCCCGACTCGTACATCACCGCAACATTGTAAACTGTTGTTGAATATTTTTCTATTATTGGGAGCAAGAGCGGCTGCCGGGCTGGCACCCTTAGCTTTAGCCGCTGCCCTTTGACCCCATCACCTCTCCAGATTGCATTTCAGCAAATTCTGTGTTTAATTTTATGAAAATGCCTGCCAACGTCAGCGCTGTTTTCCTCTTTTCCTGCCGGATGTTTAGTGCAAACTTTAGTCGTACGAAAGCCCTTTTATTTTCCATCCACTCTTTGGTGTTCGAGCTTCAACTTCAACTTTTTGTCGGCTTCTGTCGTGTTTCCCTCTGCCTTCTTTTGCCTTCCCTGTTCCTTTTTTTTTCCATTTTCCTGCCACTGAAAATTTGCTACGCCTAATGGCTGGCAGTGGCGGAGTTTGCAGCCAGCTACTACTATATAAATACAATGAGTTTTATAGTTTTTCACCAATTTTTCGTCTGCTGCCAAACTTGAAAGTTACTGGATGGGAAAAAGGAAATAACATTGGCCAAAGGTGCTCGCTGGAGTGAGAGGAAGAAGCTTAAAAATAAGACAAATTGAATAAAATGGGGCACCACAAAAAAATACAATGCAGTCTTAAGTGCTTTTCAATTTGAAAAAAATAATCGGCAAAATAAGAAAGGGATACGTTAAGCAAGTGAAAATATTCTTAACAAAAATTAATACATTAAACGCAACAGAAGGGAAATCAAAATGCGTGCTTAAAACAAATTTAAAATTAGTAACAAATTTTTGAAATAATTAGAGACCTTTTACGAATTAAATTTTATTTTAAAAATGTGAGCGATCCAAGTACAAACCCCCTTTTTTTTTTTTAAATCATCTTTGATTTCCCATTGAATTCATTCAATTAACCCTTAAATTCTTTGCCCAAATAAATCAGAGTTTTGCCCAATGCTGGACACATTGCCATAATTTAAAAACGTACCGCAGGAATCATTCTCTTAATTGGAATCTATAGAATCATTCCAAATTCCTGGGGTTCCCCGTTGGCAAATGGCTTCCATTCAGCAAAATTTTCACTTTACTCGATTTCACCTCTTGCGTTTTCATTTTCTTTACGTGAGTCACGCAAGTGAAAGCCAAAAAAAATGCATACTGCCTGTCATTATTTCTGTGCAGCTTTGCAATTGCAGGCGAGGAAAAGGGTAAAAGGCGTGATTGAAATTTCCGTTTGCTTAGGCTGCCAAATGGGAAAGATGGAGGAGTTTCGGGCGGAGTGTCCACGGGGCGTATGAGTGTCCGCACTTTTACTCTCCGGACTTCTGTAGGGGCGAGTGTATTAATTACATGCTCGCGTAGGTAGGGAAAGGGGGTCGCAAGGTCTCAGTGTGGCTCTTAATAAATTTTAAAGTCACTTAAATTTTCCTAATTTCCATATAATGAACCCTGATCACAAACAAAATCCTGGCTACGCCTCGCAATTTCTGGGAAAGGGCCATCGCCTCATTAATGTCATCAACTTCTTGAGCAGCGGAATCAAAGTTTCTGGCTTTTGGGGTTTTGTAATTATAAACACGAAGCTGTCACCATTAATGTCCGGCATTCATTTGTTTGGCATCGGATAGATGATGACACTCAGCTGTCCCCGAGCCCAGTCCCAGTCCCAGTTCCAGCTACGGATCCAATCCCAAACCAAAAACCCATCCCCCCTCGTCCATCCGGTTGATTAATGAATGTGGC
Organism: Drosophila lacteicornis; assembly: GCA_008044355.1. NCBI lineage: Eukaryota > Metazoa > Arthropoda > Insecta > Diptera > Drosophilidae > Drosophila > Drosophila lacteicornis. The sequence continues at coordinate 147,379 of VNKF01002606.1, forward strand.
GACAGCTAGCGATGACATCGATTCCTGTGACTCTCCGAATTCCTCCGTCCGGATCCGCCAGCGGTTTTATGTAATTTTATGTGCAGGAACAGAAAGGGCAGAAAGAAAAAGGGAAACCGAACCAGACGGCATTAAAAGTCAACAAACACAATGACATCTGCCGCAACGCCTTTGGGTACACCGAGAATTATGGGGAAGTACAGGAATATTTGTATGATTAAGTTAAAAAAAAAAAAAATATTGGGAACTGTAATTATTATTATTTGTATACCTTACAAATAAATTACAAATAACATATACATTTAAATTAACCCTAGTTATATTTTCTTATACATTTATTAATTTAATTAAAGCTGAAACAAATATTTATTATATTTGAGCTCGAAGCTCAGTTAACTTAATTATTTTCAATTTGATGAGTCTGTTATATTGTTCAATAACAATTAAATTTAAATGAACCCTCGTTATATTTTCTTATGCATTGATTCATTTAATTAAAGTTGAAACAAATATTTATTATACTTAAACTCTAAGCTCAGTTAACTTAATTATTTTCAATTTGATGAGCTTGTTATATTTTTCCAAATAGTAAGGCAGTTCATTTTCTCGCTGTGTGTCTCTGCTCTTGTGCAACTTAATGCTCGGACACTTGACTCCACTCCCGCCCATTTCTCGCCCTGTCTGGATGTGGAAATTCATTTCGTCTGGCAATTATTTGCAACACTTGCCGCTTGCAGTCAGCAGGAAAACAAAGACCAGGAAGGAATAGAACGGAGTGGAGTCCGGGAAAGTGGAGTCGGGGTCGGGGTGTGGAGTGCAGACTGCAGACTGCAGACTGGAGAGTGGCGAGTGGAGAGTCGACCACATTGCGCAACAAATCTTTTTGCGGCCGGGCACGTGACGAGGGCCGAATCACGTGGCGTATGCGTAATGCAATTTTCGGCCAAGGCAGCACGAAGAAGATGCGACAGATAGGGCCTCCACCATCATATCGGTTTGCAATGATAAATTGTACAAAGTTTTGCCAACGCCGAAAAGCCGATTCCCATTCAATTTGCAGCCAGAAAAACTTTGGCCAAATTATTATTTGCCTGCTGCGTTGGAGGTCAAAAAGTTGAGGCGAACTAGCCGCGGGCCAAAGACAATTAATTTCGAGTTAAATCATTAGAAAGATCGCCCAGAAGTGGTGGCCTTGTGTTTACTTTGGGTTTGTAATTGTTTGAGAATTCCCCAAGAAGAACACCTGATTCTACGGTTTAGTGTTACTTCCCTTACTGCTGTCTGATTTTCGGCGAAATCCCTCTGCTTCACTCACAGATCGCTTGGGTTTCCTTTACGTTTACTTGCCAAGGAGTTTCATTAAATTCCTGCTTGACTTTTATGCATGTATCTCATGGCTAATTATTCTTCCTCTTGCTGCAAATGAACTTCGCCAAGTGACGGGCCAAAGGGAGATAGGTAGCTGAAGGCAGCTTCGCTTTGTTCTCGCATTTTTGTTTTTGGGCCCCTCATAAAACTCGAGTTGAAGAATTCCGGCAAGACGAAAAGGGGGCGAGGGAGGGGCCCTCGAGTGGATGGATGGATGGATGCAGCTCGTCTTTGAGTGTCTGCTTCGATATTTACGGCATTGCTGAGATTTCAACTTGGGCCGGGCCCGGCCCCAAAAACTTTGCCTCAAAAACTTCGTTGCTTCAATTAGTTGTGCATGTCCTCGTCGTTGTTGTTGTTGGTGTTAGTTTTGGCGTTGTTGGTGTAAGATTTCTTGTTGTTCTTCCTATAATCGTTGTCGCGTTAGTCGCTGGAGTTCTTCTTACACTTCCCAGTGTACTCTCAGGCCCTGGCTTGGGTTGTAAATGTGGCTTTTGGTGCCTTATATTGGCAATATAATGTTATGTTTGTTGTTATGTTATATTTTGGTTGTTATGATTGTAGCCACTTTGGGGAGCTGGCATTAAAAAGTTCCTTAACAAATTCCAGCCTGTCTGTTGGTTGTTGTAGAAAGCGTGTTGTTGAACTTATTGGTATTTTGTGGTTGGTGTAGTGGCTTGTGTTGTTATTTATTGATCATTTTATTTGCTATTGGTGAAATTTGATAGGTGTTGTTGAAGTTTTTGTTGGTGTTATTGTAAAGTTTATGCAGTTTATTATTTATGGCGTATAATTTTAGTTCTGGTAGCTTATTGTTTACACTTTTTATGGTGTATTTTAAGCTATTAGTTTTTGGTGTTAAATTTGTTTTGTTGAATTTAATTAGTGTTGTTGAAGTTTATTCTTCATTTTACTTGTTATTGGTGAAATTTGATAGGTGTTGTTGAAGTTTTTGTTGGTGTTATTGTAAAGTTTATGCAGTTTATTGTTTATGGTGTATAATTTAGAGGTTCGTTGATATTGGTGAAATCTGATTGATGTTGTTGGAGCTTTCGTTGATGATATTGATTAGTTCTGTTTACACATTTTATGGTGTATTTTAAGCTAGTAGTTGCTGGTGTTTAATTTGTTTTGTTGTTATTGTTGAATTTAATTGGGAATGTTGAAGTTTTACTTGTGTTTTTCTAGGGTTGTTACAGCCTTAATCTTATATTGGTTGTAGTGGTTTTTAAACTAATATTTTTTTTTTTTACATTTTCGTTATTGCTTGATTGGTGTATTTTTGTGAGATTTGGTTGGAATAAATAATCATATTTTGTATGGCATATTTCAAGTCAATGTATTTCGTGTGTGTGTAACCATGGCTGATTCTGTGGGTGAAGCTTTCCGTTTGTTGTTGTTGCAAGTTTCCCGCATGATAATTCCTTGTCTTTGTTGCTGGTTGCAAGCCTCGGTGGCAATGCAGCCGCCAAGCCGCAAGTTCTCCCACTCTCTCTGTTGGCTTCTCCTTGGGTTTTAATTGTCACTGGGAGATATATGTGCGTATACGCCATACGACGCATGTATGTATCCTCCCACTGGGCCACGCCCACATATGTAATGCCATACGCCCACTTGTTTACCGCTCGCTGGCATTTTGTTCGCCTTCCTGTTCCGTCCTCCTTCCGGATCCCTGGATCCCTGGGAGTGGGCCTGGGCGTGCCAGTACGCCTCCCGCCCCGCCATTTTCTCTCAGTCTCAGCCTCCGTCTCAGCCTCCGTCTCAGCCTCTGTCTCAGCATGTGTATTTGCACTTGGCAACTTAACGCTGAGGTTTCGTTTTAATAAGTTTAACAAGTTTCTTGGCATAATTTGCGGTGCTCGCTTGCTCGCCTGCTTGCTTGCTCGTCCGTCTCGTCCTTCATCCACTTCTCGTACATCCACTTCCTGCCACGGTGCATTTGCTTGGCCTGTTGGCCGCGGGCTGCGAACTGTCGGAGAGTCCTGCAACAGGTCCTTACTTGAGGCCCCAGTCTCGAGTTTCGCACGTAGCCAAACACGCCTGAAATGCGAGACCAGACGGAGTTACAGCAAAAAAAAAAGGAATAAACCCAGCAAAAAAGAAGGAACATTAATGGGAAAACAAAGAAGAAAATGGAGGCCACTGTGGGTCGAAATTCGATAAATGAAAAATACTTACAAGACAAATAATAATAATCTTATATCTTAAAAGATGGCAATACATTGAAGGATACCCTACCGAAATCCGAAGATATATCTTTATAATCTTTAAGGGCTTAACCAGTAGAACTGGCGTTTCCTTCTAGGAAATACCTGGCTCTGGTCACACTGGCTCTGTTCCTTTTAATTTACTGCCACACCATTCCACACTCTTCGGCTCTCGAAACCTTAATATATAACTCTATAATCTTTAAAGCCTTAACCAGTAGAACTTTTGTTTCTTTCTCGAAAATAACCTTGCACAGCCCTAACCTCACTCTGGTCACACTGTCTCGGTGCCTTCTAGTTTGAGAGACGCCACTGCCACACCATTCCACACTCTTCTGTCTTCGTGGCGGGAAAGCAAGAAAGACAGGGAGACAGGGAGTCAGGGAAAAGGGAAAAGGGAAATTCCGTGCGGCAAGCATACTTTTGTTCTTATCAGGCTGTCGGGGCGCCTTTGAAGTCGCCTCCGCTGCCATAATTCAATTAAAAATGGCAGCCGAGGTCCAAGGCAGCCGCATCCTGTTCCATACGGCACGGCACCACTCCCTCCTAATGTCCCTAACTACTCCAACGACTGCCACCCTGGCAGGAGGAGTCTGGCGAGGACATGGCTGTCGTCGGGCGATTGGCTTTAAGTCTTTAGCAATAATAAAGAGGCGTGGCCCAGGCTGGCCAGGGGGAAATGGGAAAAGTCCAGTCGTAGGCTGCTCTCCGAAATTTGCATGCAAACAATGACATGCATAAACAAGTAGCAGCAACAAGGACCAACGATGATGGGGATGGCGACATCCTCATAACGGAGGAGCCACGCTTGGACACGCAACTTCACAAGGGGAGCCGGGGGCCAAACGGGGGCCACGGGCCACGTTCCACGTTCCACGGGCCAGGACCTCCCCAAAGCGTCTGCATCGCATTCCGGCCATTGTCCTTGACCAGCAGACGGTCTCGGGAATGGGCGTCGCGTTTATGGCAAATTTTTGGGAGAGATGAGATCGGGAATAAGTCTATAACCGTTTAATATTTTATAAATATTATTTTAAATTAGCTAGAGTTTTCCCTTAATTGTATATTCCATAGGAAAATAATATTTCTAATTTGAATTTTCTGTTCAGCTCACAGTTGCCAGACTTTGGGCATCTCTGACAGACACATCGGCCATATCCCTTCGAAGTTCAGATTCGAGATTAGCTGGATGAGTGATGGCCACAGAGGATGCCATTTGATTTCTGAGGTGGAGGTGAGAGGAGGACTCAGGTGATTGCAGATATTATGATAGCCCCATGTCGATGACCAAAGGGTGAGAACACTTTCCAATTTTGTGGAACGTGCAACGTGCCCTTTTGTGATTACAAATTAAATTTAGAGTCTCCTGAAACAAGTCAGAAATTAGTGCAAAATCTTCAATGAAATCTGACTCTCTCGACTGACTTGCACTTACGCAATTCGCATTATTCCAACTTTCTCATCTCATTGCACTCGAAAAAAAGCCAAGAAACTTTCAATTCGCACGCACGAAACTTGCAAGGGAGTTGCAAATAAAATCCCTTCCATGGCCAGGAGCGCTCGGGGCGGGGTCGAAGGGAGAAGCGCTACCTCCCAAAATTCTGTGCCAAGAGCGGCGAGAACGCGCCAAAGTCGAGGGCTTAGCGCAAATTTAAATATGCGAGCTGCATACTTTTAGGGGCAGACAAACAGTGCGTGCGAAAAGCAGCGACCTGCCCGGCTCGCTGGGAAATGGGAAAAACGGGGAAAAGGGAAATGGAAAATGGAAGAAAACGGTGTGAAGGGGGGGTAGGGTGTATTCAACGCAATGTTTTCGGCATTAGCCGGCCACGTTTTCGTTGTGATTGTTGTTGCAGCGATTTTCAAATCAATTGGCAAACAGAACAACAAAAGCGCAAACACAAACAGAAAGCTCAGTGTATGTATGTTTGTATGGGTGCTCGGCGTGTGTGTGTGTGTGTGTGTGTGTCTGGCTGAGTGAATATCGCTTGAATGTGTGCGTTGCGGTTACACCGAGAGAACTGACTGGGAACCTGGCCTATTTATAATTTTATTATTATTTTATTATCATTTATATTAAAAACCCTGCTGTGATATTTGGTTTTAAAAGTAGCATGACTTAAATTTTGTGGCTACATTTCTTTCCTCTAATTTCTCTCAGTGCCGCCCTGCCTACGTGTGTGTGTGTGTGTCCTGGCATGTGAGTTGTGCTTTGGCGGCATTTACTCGGTGCAGTAACATAAATTACCACAAGCGGCGACCACAGCGGACCCATTGCCCTTCCCCCTGCCCGCACACACACACACACACACACACACACAACATAATAAACGGGACAGGTCGCGACCGCCGAAAGAGAGGAGCGGGGGTGGCTTACCACTGAACGGAGGGAAAGGAGGGAATGGAGGGGTCGAAGGTCGGCGGGGGGCACCGCAGACGAGCCACTGCAACGTTTTGCGGCCTGCAAATTATTTACTTAATTGCCAACGAAATGTGTCTAATGAGCCAAGCGGCAAAATGCAATGAATGCCAATGCGAAAGCACTGCAAATGGCACAAAGGATTTACCCAACAGAGGCACATATAGTCGCTGGATTTGGCCATATAATCGAAATCGTGGCAGAACGGGTGACATCAAGCAATTCACATAAAGCTACCTTAAAAGCCAAAAGAGTTGCCCTTCTGTTGGACTGCAATTATGAATTTATATCAGGTTTCGAGCAAAAAGGGAATTTAAAGTTCGTTATTTCGCTGCGCTGGCTCTGGCTTTATTCTTTGCTTAGCTGCAAAATAATTTCCGGCAGACAATGGACAGTCGAGAATCGAATTTTTTGGAATGTCACCGGCAAGGACACAGAGGCAGAGGCAGAGGCAGAGGCATCCGAGCAGGACGACGTTCAAAATGGTCATGTTTGCATATGTCGCTTGTGTTCCCGCCTAACAGTGGTGGCGAAGGAGGGGGAGGCGGAAAGGGGGCTGCATGCCGGGGGCGTGGCCATATCGAACATTAGCTAAAACTCAAGTGAGCCGCAACGAATTGAAACGAATCGAATTTCTAGCCAGGAACGATGCAAGGAATGTGGGGCACACCGAAAGGAGCCCCTAGCTGGCCAGCCCCTCTCTCTCTCTCCCTCTGATATCCCCTCCATGTTTGCTGATGCACTGGCAGAAAAGGTGGAATTTTTAAATTATTTTTAGAGGCTTTTAGGGGGGCTTACTACCAGTATTTACTTTAGTTTCAAAGTTGTAAGTAAATAATTGAATGTAAGTATTTTTAATAGTATTGACACTATAATTCTCAACTAATTCCAGCTTGTCTGGGAAATATAACAAACAATATAATTTAGGTTGAAAGTATTAATTAAATTTTAAATTTTAAAAAATGTTATACATATATATTATTGACACTATAATTCCCAACCAATAACGGACAATATGCATGCTTTGAGGCTCTACAAATAGAATTCCTAACCTGAAGTAATGAATTAAAATGAGACAGAAACATTTCCCAGCTGATTTAACAGCCATTTTGTTCAAAGCAACTCTGTGCTTGCGCTTAACAGTACAATTTGATGCTGTTAACATTTACCACATACTTTTAGGATAACAGATTACTCGACTTTCGCCTGCTGTTGTTGCCATATAAAGCCCAAAACATTTCTCCCAGTGCAGTCGGTGGGGTGCAGCGTTTTGCGGCGTGTTTGTGCAGTGACAGCAACAGCGACAAAGTTGATTTATCAGTTTGCTGGCCATTAATCATCGCAGCGACAAGTTGGACAGCCAGCGGACCAGCTGGGGTCAAAGGCAGCCCGCGACCACCCCTGCCCCTCCACACCCCCCTTCCCCACCGACCAGCCAAAGCGTATATCCTCCGTCACATATCCCATATCCCATATCCTTGCTGTTGTTGGCGATACTCGGTTCTAACGGTCAACAATGTCGCTAACGCTTCAGCGCTTTGCCATTTTCTCCTCCATCGATTTTTTGTTGTTGTATTTTTTGGCTTTCTTTTTCGAGTGAGATAATAAAACAAGAGGGGTGGGGGGTAAGGGGGGGTCCCTAATAACCCACGAGGACACTGGCTTAGAGCCCCCGCCCACCGAACGATTTGTTTTGCATTAGAGCCCGAGTTGAGGTGAAAAATTTACCATTTCTTGGCTGCATTTCAATTCACAGCACATAAATCGACAAATCGCCGCTGGCTGCGAAACTTTTGCGGCACCAAACAGGACGTCCTGGACGGCCAGGACGAGCTCTTCTTATCCCCAGCAGCCCTTAACCCATTAGATGTATTTTTGGGAATTTTCGAGAGCTTGCGAAATAACGATATAATGCTGAATGGATATATTTATTACTTGATTCTTGAAACTAGCTAAAAACATATCCTGGGGAATATTTTAGAGCCGTATTAAGCCAATTTTCCATCCGTTTATGGCCTGCATTTATTGGGTTAAATGTCCTCGGTGTCGTATCCTAGTTCTTGCCCATTTATCTGGGCTGCGCAGGTGACACGCAGTGGAAAATGTGCAAAATTGCTGGACATATATATTGATCTCCTACTGCCGGTGTGTCGGTGCTGTCGGTCCTCCTTCCTCCTCCTTCGAAACCCCCTAAACGTAGCCCCGGTGGCGATAAATGTTAAACGGCCAAATCGATGGCAACACATGCGAGCCAAAAGCCAAGGAGGGTGAGAGGCAGGAGAGGCTCTTACCCACCAGGATTCGCTGTCCTGGGAGTCGATTCCTTTGCCTTTCGGTGGCTTTCGTTTCGCTGGAATATCCATCTCCCGCTGCTGCTGCTGCTGCTGCTCCAGGATCTCCCCCTGCAGGGTGCAATTAAAGAGCCGCCAGTTAAAGCCGACAAAGCAAATGCAAACAAGGAAATCGAGTTTTTGATTGCAGCTAAGACGAAAGAGGGATGCTCTTTATGTAGCTGTATATTTTGTTTAGTTTTTAAATTTAAGTAAGCATTTTATTGTAATTTACAGTAGCATTCTTGCCTTTGTATTGGTTTTAAGCTACCATTTCTTGACCAATTTTGTGAGATAATTCCAAGATATTGAGCATTATTATAAGTGATATTTTGTATAGTTCTTAAATATAAGTAAACATTTTATTGGAACCTACAGGAGGTTATTAGAGTAGCAATTCCCTCGAAAAAGCTTCATTTTGTATTGGTTTTAAGCTACAATTTCTTGACCAATTTTGTGAGATAATTCCAAGCCATTGAGCATTATTTTAAGTGATAGAAATATAGAGACTAAACTTAAGAAACTATGATATATATCCCTGACCCTACAGTGCACTCTACTTGTCATAGCTCTCGCTATAGAGCATATGCTAAACCAGCTCATAAACCATTTGTTATTCGCCGCCAGGAAAAAAAAAGCGAGGGGAAGCGGACTCTCCGAGTAAGTTATTTGCCACCCCTGGAGGGCTTGGTTAAGGGATGGGCCCTAGTCTGTTAGTCCGTCTGGTGTTTGGGCTGTGTGCCAGGCATAAATACCACATGGCTATGCCAGGCCAGGGCCATAGATATAGTCGGAGTTGGAGTCGGAGTCGGAACCGAGGGCTATCTCCGTGCTCGCTGTGTGGATATTGCGTATGTTTACACAGCGCCGCAACCACTGAAAAGGCAGGGGTGGCACGAGATGAGGGGTTCGGAGTGGGTTAGTGGAGCCACAGTTACAGTTACTACTGGGAGATGTATCTCTTGTGTGCTTAGTGTAATTTCAACTAATTGCTTAATCAATAAATACATAGTTCAATTACTTTTATGCCAGGCCAAGCAAGAGGAGCCTTGTCTAGCCCTTTCTCCAGGGATTTGGCACTTATCAATTACCTTTGGAGGTATTTACTTCTTGATATTTATATAACCCAGCTCTAGCCAAATTCAACCATAAAGGCCGCCAGTTTGTGGTTTAAATTTGAACTTTAAATGAAGCAAAAATAGTTTAAGGCCTTGACTTTTTTTTCCACAATTTTCCCCGCCTGGAGCTGTCAAAATTTTTAGCTGAGCCCGCCTAATTTTCGCCCCCAGCGGGTTCCCTTCAATTTCTGGTCAACGTTTCTAGTTTTTTTTTTTTTTTCTATTCTTTTCTATCCCTACCAAATTCATTAGGTGAGGCAGGGGGAGGGGTGTGTTTTTGGTGTGAGGAAGTTTTGGTCAAGCTAAGCGGCTTAAAATTTTGAGCACACCAGTTGGCAACGTCGAATGGCCGCCATCAACGGGGATTTGGCCGCGGAAAAGTCCCGCCTTAACCCTCCTCCGCCGGAGAAGAGCAGGCCTTAGCCAAATGCGATCACACAAAAACCCAATTAAAAAGTTTGCATTTTTATGCCTCTCAGCCCCGCGGAAAAAAGATGTTTGCGCCTAAGAAAAACCCCTAAGCGGGGAGGGAAAAAAAAAGAATCGAATGGCGAAGGAAGAGCGCGAAGGAAAAACGCGTGCGGAAAACTGTTTGTCAAATAATTTTTCACAAGGCAATCGAGGGCTTACTGGATGTGGTATGCTGATAAGGCGAGTAAATGATAGAGAGACAGGAAAAGTGCCGGAAAAATGGAAATGGCGGCAAATGGCTGCCTCCGCCACCGCCTCGCCTCGGTGGGCGGCATTTAAGTGGGCGTGGCCAGTCAAAGAAAATATAAATTCGAAAAATAAATGGAATTGTGACATTTACGCGTTTTGCGAGCTTAGAGAGAGTTAATACTTTGGCACGTAGCGGCTGCCAAAACGGAGGGAAAAGAGCAGGAAATGCCTGCAAAATGGGGCACTGAGAAATTTCAGTTTTCGAGGAAGTTAACATTAATTTCTTGATTTGTTTTTAGCTACTTGGGAAGTTTTTTACATTTTATTTATTGGCTTTAACTTATGTACAAATTAAAAAATTTTGGTTTAAATAATTTGTTTCCTTCTTTTTTTTCCGTGCAACTGCCTAGAGGTGCTGGGAAAGGCAGTTGGCGACTGTTGAGCAGCTGTCACCCGAAAAAGACGGGAAAACATTTCCAACTTACTTCTCCAAATTTTAATTATTTTTCTTTTCTTTTTTTCTGCCGTTGCCTTTCGGTTTTTTGTGTTTTATTAATTTTTTTGTTTACTGTTGTCCCGGTATCAGTCGCGCTGTGTGTTTATTTTATTTTTACATTTTAATTAAAACCCAATTTGCACTTACTTAGAATATAATTTCGCTTAAGTTTCGTTCTCCTAAATTTTTTGTTCTTCTGTATTTCTTGCTGTTTATTTATTTATCCTGGTTGGCTCACTTCGTCGCTGATGGCTTTCGTTCGCCTTCGCTTAATGAGTTCCCTAAAAGTTTTCACTCTGTGCGGATTTTTGGGAATTTAATGAAGATATTTCAGCGATTTCTCTTTGATTAAAGTTCGGCTCTCATTAGCCAAGTTAGGAGGTTGCTTTTACAAGATTTAACAAGAAGGAGTGTGGCCTGGAGTGCCCCAAAAATATTTATTTGATTTTATTTTACCTTTTATTTGGTTTAATTTAATGAAAATTAGCTTAAATTTCAGCCTTGTAATTTAGTTTATGGTCTCCGCTCCTCCCTCTTATTTTGTTGTGTACAGTCTGCACCATTGTTATATTTACTTGGCTTGTTTCTCTCATTCCGTGTATTACAAACTCCGCGGCCATTTTGAATAACAAGTATGGCACAATTTACCCCGAACTCCACCGCTCCCCTCTGGCAAATAATTATCTTCTTGAATTTAAATTGAATTTAATTTAAAGATTAAAGAACGCAATGATGGCTGCCTTAAAAATATAAAATATAAATTAGCAAGTTGGGTTTTGATCTTAGAATAATATGTTCAAGGAACAGAATGGTCATACTTTTGTTTTAAAAAAAAATAAAATATATTCCAAGCCCCATCCTCTTATAAAATTATAATAATCAATCGGAAAAGCTTACTCCCAATAATTTAAATTTGCTGATTATTTCTCTCTGTGCTTCATACACAAAGATCAATGTGATAAATTATATTTTATTATGTCCAGGACAAAACAAAGGACCCAACCAATTGCCAAAAACCAAAAGAGTTAGGAGAGAGGCCTGAAATCGCGCTTGGCTCCTCCCCGATTTTTCGGCCAACCAATATTAATTATGCACTGGCATTCGGTGCTAAATTCGCACTATTCAAACATTTTGCCATTTTTGGGCAGCGAACAATTAAAAGGCCAATGGATTTGGCCGGCTAAAATGGGCCCGAGCTCTGCCATTAAATTTGTTGGCTTTTGTGATTATTTGATGGCCAACAGTGTAATAAACAGCTGGAAATTCCCTCGATTTAATTCTCCAATATTGGAGAATGACCCACAGCCAAATGCGCTTCGAATTTTCCACAAAAGGACTCTCTATTAAAGATAGCTCTGTATTTATGATTATTTTGTTGCATATACCTTCTTTCTGGATAAGTTATGTCTTATTTAGACCCACTCATAACCCCCTGGCAACCCTAAAGCTCTCCCTAACCACTTACCTTTGAATAAACTCCAACTCATAAGGCGCTGCCTTCGTTCTTCGCTCGGCAAACAATTTAATTAAAATATGTCAGCCATTGAACCGCCCAGGCAGCCAGGAGCAAGCGAACAAAACAACAATTGTCGCTAGGATAAAACGGCAAATTGAAACATTTTGCAGAAACAGAAACAGAAACAGAAGCAGAAACAGCAGCCGTGACAGGCAACGGGTGACAATTTTGCGAGCTGGACAGGACGAGAGGCCTCCTTTTGGTGTTGCCATAAAACTTTGCCAGCCACTTGCTCTACATTTTGAGCTGCCACCCGCGGTACACAGTGGGAAAAGAGTTTGTTGAAACTAGGGCTTTGAAATCACTTTAAAAGTAACCAAAAAATATGCAATAATATATTTGAGGCTTCATAGTTGTGCAAATTTGTAGTTTTTTATAGCAACACTACAGAAACTCAAAAGGTTTTTTTCTTCTTTTTTTTCTCTGCATTCCAACCCCTCTTAACAGCCCCTTTGGCTTCGTTTTTGCGTTTTTAATTTTGCTTTGTTACTTCGCAGGCTCTTCCGCTCCTGCTCTTCTTTATATTTTCGCAATTGTCAACTGCCTGTCACACCAACACCCCCATTCCCAGTCCCGGACCCCTTCTGGGCTACACCCTTGTGTTGTCTTCATTTGTGCAATCTTTTCTTTTTACTTCGCGTCGCCATTTGATAAGTTTGACAGCGGCTACTTCTCGGTCCCGGTGCCGCCCTCTTCCCTTTGCCAACCGCTCTTCAAGTTTTGCACTGAAAGAAATATAAAAGAATACAATAAGCCTGTCACACTATTTATAAAATAAGTTTGTAAAATATATAAATACAAATTAAGATAACTAGAGCTCAATGACAGAGGTATTTATAGTTTTTCCTGATATTCTATACTATCTAATTCCCAGAATAATGCTATTTTTCGCCCTGTGCACTCTTCACTTTTCTCTCTGTTTTTCGCCGCCCTGTATTGTTGTGCAAATAAGCAGCGCTCAGGCGTCAAACTGAAAATAAATGAGCCAAAAGTGGTGAGCAGCTAAGGGCCAAGAAGAAGGAGCAGCTACTGGCGGAGAATGGGGATATTCTTGTTGCTGAAGTGAAAACAAATTAACTATCTCACGCTGAGTTTTTGTTGCCGGCCGGGAAAACAGAGAAAACAGAGAGGCGGGCAGGCACAGGGACACAGGATACGGATAAGGAGACAAAGACGCAATCGCTAGGCTCAGGCAAACACTCGCCAAAATGGCTCTGAGGATTGTCCAAGTTGACAGCTCTGTTGATTCAGCATTAAGGCCGGGAAAGGAAGGGGAACTGGAGAAGATGTCACTATTAAAATGCAGGGACTATGTTCTCATAACCAAGGGAGAGTCCTTTACATATGTCTCTAGGAATAGAACTTGTCCTTAATATGGTGAAACCGAGCAGTAATAATAATGAAAAGGCATAGCTTCGATCTTAAACCAAAACGATTCCTACAAAAATGTGCAGTCATTGTCGCTCAAGTGTGACCGCTTGTCGCCGTTTGCATAGTACCTTTTCTGAAGCGCAGTGTGGCCTTGCCTACATTATGCTGTCATTTCAGTTGAAATGTTCTTACAGCTTACAAATTAGACATTTTTGAACGTATTTCCCAGTTACTTTTGTGTCGCATTTTTCCCAGCTTTCCTTTGTTGGCTATCCAATTTCGTTGTTTGCGTTTTGTTTCTTTTAAGTGTCCCTCTTTTTTTTGGGGGCTGAGATGGAAGGCACCTGTTGATGGGCTGCAAATGAGATTTGCCAAACGCAGATGAAGATGGCAAAGAAGCAGCAAAGTAAAGCAAGACTGGGAGTGGGAAAAATAAAGGCAAGTGGAAGCTGAATTGGCGTTTTATGTGCACAATTTTATGCTAATGCCTTGCCATGGAATTAGCAAACAAATCCACGCACAACTTAAAGCCAGTTGACACACATAGGGGAAAGGGAGGACGACTGAATGGGGGAGGCCAAGGAGACACACAAATAGAAAATATGAAGCCTGCACTGGGGAAAATTACAAGAGATTTCTTAAAGTAAAATAAATCTATATTCCAAGTATTTTCAAATTAAATTACATTAAAGTTGAATTATTTTTGAGACAAATTTAAGTGATGTTCTCAGGTATCTCTATTTTCCGGAAATCCCCCTTTGTTTTCCATGTACGCACTCCACCAAGGACGACTAACCAACGACCAGCCGAGAGGGGGAGCTTTTGGCACAGGGATGTGTCGGAAAGCGGGTGCGTGGACGAAGTGGAGTCGCTAAGCCAGTTGGCACCAGTAACAATAACTTAACAGGCAGCCAACAAGCAAAATCTGCTGACGAGCCAGGGCTGCCGGGGTTGGCTTGCCTGGATTGCCAGGATTGCCAGGGCTGCCCTCATCACCAGAAGACACGAGGACTCCAGGACCTGGCCCTCGCCCTCGCCCTCGTCCCAAGATGTTACATTTCAATTGAAAGGATTTACATTTTGTTGTCATTCTTTTCAACATTTTGTTTTACAGCTTAGGTTGCTTGTTCCTCCAGACAAGCCATAATTGTGTGGTCTCTCTCGTTTTTGGGATCCAAGTCTGAAACTTCAACCTGCCCATCCCCGAAATGTGTCAACGAGTTGCTCTTGGGCTTACTGCATGTTAATGTGACCCGATTGATGGGAATATCTGAGAGAATAACCAGAAATTGTTTTACTAATAAATAAATTCCCATTCCGAGCCAAAGGAATGCAAGCCAGCTTGGAATACTTTCCCCGCCATTGTGCATTTTGATTTTATCACGGCCCCAGTCTGCGGCTTCCATTCGCACTTCATTTCGCTGATTTAAGCCATTTTTCTGACAGCTTCCACGCTCTGGTGGCCATTAATTTGGCTCAAACCGAATTCAACTCAACTCAACTCGAAAATTCAGCCCGGGGCCACTCGACTGATTCACTGCGGTTCACTCATTTGCAGTTACTTGTCTAATGGCATTTTAATTGTCTCATGCGAGTTCGCCAGCGCCAGCGCCAGCGCCAGTGCCATCATCATCATCATCGCCATCACCATGGCAGTGCGCCACCTAGCGGCGGGCATGGGGCATAACAAGCTTACAAATCCGCCCGCAAGAGTTCCACCCACAAGTTCGCAACCAGAAGTTTTTATTTCGAAAATAAACTCATTTTAAATACTTTTGCCAACAATTTGCCATAATTTGGCTCATTTCCTACAACACACGACGTTGCCAGCTTTGTCACTTTCCAGAGTGCGGCGGGTTGGCGGGGGGGAAGCCCCCGAAAAGCGGGAAAGCGGGAAAGCGGGAAAGCGGTGACTACTGCAAACTTTTGCGTGTGCTGTGTGCTGTGTGCCAGGGGGCGTGGCAAGTTTCCACCAAAGCCCCCGTCGCCCGCCTCCATCACTGTTTCTGTTGCTTGCACATTTTGGCATTGTGTGTTAAGTTCTTAAGCGCTGCCAAAAACTTGAGCCCGAGCAGGCAACCCTAAGGCGGCAACCCCGGAAATGCCACTACCCCCCGCCTGCACGACACCCACCCACCCCGCTGGCAGCACACATAAAATAGTTAAAATGTGACAGTTGTGAAACGAGGGGAATCGACGCTTGAAGGACCCTCTTTGAAGAAGGACTTTCCCAGAAATTGTTTAAGCATAAACCAATTGAAATATATTGCTTTTATGCTGACACGTAGTGTATGTATGTATGTAGTTTCGTTAAAATGGAACATAATCTGTCTTAAATGTGTAACACAATCATGTTTTCGAGCTGTTTGTGTGAACAGGAAGCTACATTTGTAAGTGATGTGGTCACACTGTTCCTAGTAATGTAATGGGTCACACTTTTCTCGATAAAACAATTTATGCGTTGCTCTAACAATCCTTAAAATGTGTTTAATACAATGTGTATTATTCAAGATATTAGTAAGTAGTGTGGCCACACTGTTTCTGATTGATTGATTGCATCGGTCACACTTTCCACAAGAAAACTTTACTTGCTTTGCCCACAAAACACCTAAAATGTATTTTACCGCTAGAAAGTATTAAGATATATTTTGTTTCTATGCTTTCTAGGGTATCAGTACATAAAAAGTGCCGCCTATGCAGTTCCAGGAAGGCGGGTGGATTTTCCTTGGCTGGGTGGTGCAGTTGCTACTTTATTACAAGGCAAGAACAGAGCCCGGTGGAAGACGGGGGAGGAGACATCTCATTCTTGTCTATGGTCCCAAGGTTTTTTGGCCTGTTTGCATAATTTCCCAAGCAGAAGCAACAATTGGGGTTGGTGGGGGAGGTCTCCGAAAAGCGAGATGACTGCGAAAAATAATTTGTAAAATTAGTTTAACCACAAAACATACTTAAAATCGAATAAAATATTTTTATTTATCAATTCAATATCACATAAAATACTTGAAAAATAATTTGTGAGGGGAAAAATTAAGTTCCAAGTACAGTTTTCTTTCAGTGCTGCAGTTAGCTGTGCCTGGGCTCATATTTATTGAACAGTTCAGTTCGGAAGACGATGAAGTTAGGAGCCCAACTCGAGCCGAAGAGGAACAAAGAGGAGCTGGCAACAAAATGGCGGACGGAAAAGGGAAAGGAAAAGGGACGCGAACAATGGACTCCCTTATGTGTTCAAAAATTACATTTTAAGTTCTGAAATTACAATACAAAATTGAAATATCTTATTTCAACGCTGCAGTTGAAGGCAATTTTTCACGCATGCCGAAGGGGGTGCCGAAAGGATTCACATGGGGGACGAAGCCACAGCAAGGACGAAGGTTGCAGACGGGGAGACAGAGACAGAGACCGACACCGAAACCCAGACCGAGACCGAGACCGAGACCGAGACGGAGACGGGACAGTGGCAGCTAACGAGCCGCATGGCAGACAAAACTTTACGGAATTTATCAAGCAGCTCCTCGCCACGTGTGTGCGCCTCGGTATCCTTTGCATTTATGAAAATGTAATAATAACAAAAGACGCAATGCAGACGCGCCGGCAATAAACGGAAACTGAAAACAAACACTGCAGCCGAGAGTCGGGCGGAGTCGGAGCCGGAGCGTGCAGCATATGTGGATGTGGCAACCCTAGACAAAGACAAACATATGGCTCGCCGAATGGCAAATGCGAAATGCGAAATGCAAAATGCAGATTCATCCGCAAACTGCATCTCAAGTGTAACTGTATCTCGCCGAACTTTTTCAACTTCTGAAAATTTGTCAAAACAAATTATCATAAAATACTCATCAGTCAGCTTAAAAATGTTGAGAGGAGCTAAAAGAACAATTAAGAGTTGCCAGCTGTATTTTGAAAGCTTCAGTATTTGTTTATAATATATATTTTGGGTTTTAAAAGCAGAGAATGCTGCCTTTGAACTCTTTTCTAAATAATAAAATATATTTAGATTTCTTTAGAGGCGTTTAGGTATTTCTGCGATATATTTATATAATGAACTTGAAATAAGTAAATAATCTAAATTCATTTTTATGTCCCCAAGTTAAGAGTTAGCTGCTGTATTTTTAAAGCTTCAGTATTTGTTTAGAATACATATTTTGGGTTTTAAAAACAGAGCATGCTGCCTTTGAACTCTTTTCTTAATAATAAAATATATTTAGATTTCTTTAGAGGGGGTAAGGTATTTCTTCGATATATTTATATAATGAACTTGAAATAAGTAAATAATCTAAATTCATTTTTATGTCCCCAAGTTAAGAGTTAGCAGCTGTATTTTTAAAGCTTCAGTATTTGTTTATAATATATATTTTGGGTTTTAAAAACAGAGCATGCTGCCTTTGAACTCTTTTCTTAATAATAAAATATATTTAGATTTCTTTAGAGGCGTTTAGGTATTTCTGCGATATATTTAATATAATAAACTTAAGGAAATAAGTAAATAATCTGGATTCATTTTTAATGTCCCCTTAAATTTTAAAGATACTCTGCAGGGAAAGGTAATAGCCAGAGATGTAATTAAATTGAACTTGCCCTGAAAAGAAGAGCTCTCGGAGCTGAATTCAAATTAACTAGGACGCGAACTTCGCCCCTCCCCACCCCCACCCCCAGTAACTGGCCCACACACTCGTACACTCCTCACCCCCCTTCGGGGCCCCTTGAGCAAATGAAACTCCAATTAGCAGCACAAATCAAAGTCAGACAGTTTCGTTTGGAGGACAAGTGGCATCAACAACATCGAGGAGCCCAGAAACCAAAAACCAAACCAAACCAAACCGAACAGAAAAAAGTGAAATACAAAAAAAAAAAAAAAAAAAAAAAAACGTTACAAAAAGTTAAAGTTGCTGGCATTAAATTGATAGAACGAGAGGGGGATATAGAGAGAGGGAGAGGGGCAGAGCCAGGGGCGTCCAGCGCGATATCGGCAACAAAAACGAAAATTCCGGGGCATTTTCAAGGGGGGGCTCCATGATGTTGAGAGTTTGCTGCGATATTTTGCCTTTGATAGAAAAACAATTTTTCTACTCCATTTCACGCGTTCAAGGCAGAACCATAAAATCTGCTGGCTACAACGAGTGGAGGGGGGGGGCAAATCACTCAGCAAGAGAGGGGGGGAGGGGCGCACTGGGGCGGAGAGGGGCGTGGGCAGACAGCGAGAAAGGGGGGACGGAATCGTCAGCGTAAAGATGCCGCCAGACCGATAAACGCTAGAAATGAAATAACAATAAAAACCAATTTTTTATATCGAACACCAAACCGAAGTTGAGTCTTGTCTCTGTCGCACACACACACTTGGACAAAAAATTAAAAAAAAAAAAAACACAGGTTTTTCAACCAATGTGAGGTATTAAAAAAAATATATAATAAATATCTGGTGGATATTTTCCAATTTAAATCGGATCTCATTCATTCCCTAAATAAAATGGGTTTCAAGGGAAATTACCTTTTTTGGAATGACCTTTAGCATTACTGTATACTTCTTTAGAAGCTTAAATTAAATTGTTTAATTTATTTACAATAGAATAAAGCTATTTTTTAGACTAGAGTTATATTTACGTAAATATTTTGTATGTAAATAAATAGTTATTTATCTAAAAAAAACATATTTAATGGGATGTTGGAAGGACATTCAGCTCGAAATGCTATTTAACATTTAAGGCGCTTTTATATATTTATATTTTTAAAGAGAGTATTGGCTTCTTATAAATAAAGGATTTAAATTAGAATTACACAAATATCGGATGACTATACTCTTTAATTATTTAAAAAAGAATTTTAAGAAAGGCATTCATTAATTTATATTTGCTTAAAATCAAACAGATATCTTATCTTAAGCCTTTAATCTATAAACCTATACTAGATATTACTTAAATCCTAACTTAAGTAAATTATTTCCAGTGCACACTCTCTCCCCTCTCCACTCTCATTCGCCCCTCCCCTGGCGAAAGTTTTCCCCGCCGCCTGTGTGTTTGTGCGAGTGTGTTGACCCAATTTACGGTGGCCTCGGCGGCGCTGCTGTTGTTACCGCTCAATGGCCATTTCTTGCAGTGTACGAATTTCGATTTGCAAACGAAAACCCCAAGCCAAAAGCCGAAAGCCGAAAACCGAAATCCGAGGAGTATGTACATCATTATCCGCAATGACTATATAAATCCAATTGGCTTTGCTTTGTTTGCTATTTGTTGTTTGCTATTTGTTTAGCAGCTCAATTAATTCATAAAGGGAAGCAGCGCCGGCGAAAGATACAAATGTATCCACAAGTTCATTAGTTAGAACCTGCTCGCTTAATTTTATGGACACGTTGTTCTCGAGGGACGGGTTCTGCAGCCCCTTCAACCTCCTCCTTCAATCCCATCCACACCCCCAAAATGTCCGCTAAAAACTTTTGTCAATAGAGGAAAAATGTAAAAAATATAAAGCCCCCGCGAGATGAGACAGGTTTTATTTCATTTTTTTTCGGCGCTTCTCTATGTGTTTGTCCAAAAAGGGGCTCTGGCAGGTGTTCCGATCGAGACGCGGGGATTCCGACTGACCTACAGCGCGTACATTGACGTTGATCTTCGAAAACTTGACCATGAAGTGGCCGATAGTCGCACCATCCGAGAATTAGCGGAAATTGAACTCGGACTCACTTGTGTGGAGGTCGAGGCGGTGGGAATAGCCCAGAATTATTTGGAATTCTGACCGGAATCAAGAGATGTTTGGCAGAAATATTTTCAATACACTCTATATATGAGTTTGATTATTCTTAAACAGAGATATGTAAACTGAAATACCCAATAAATAAATATATATTTTTTACTGGATCTTGTAGGCTTTATAAAAATCAAGTTTAAACGCCATTTTGCCACAATTTGACCAGATTTGCATATTTTATCAAAAACAAAGGGTAATTGCTGGAAATATGGTCCTTTACGCTTAACTTTGATGACTTTACTCGATTTTTTTTCAAACCATGTCCAGCATTAAGGATTAATATGGTTGAGTGAGTTATAAGAAATCTAAAATACAAAAGAAAATATATTTAAGCGAAATTTAGAGGACCAGACAATAATGGAGATAATCAGCTTCATATAATACATTTTTAAATAATTAAATTGGAAACCGAAAACTGATTTTTAAGAGACAATTTCTCTGCGGGGCTTTCTCTAAAATCTTAAGTGATTCAAATATATGGATAAGCCTCAGTCTGAGTGCCAAAAAAACCCCCTCGAAAGGCGCAGAGAAAATCTCTAATAAGCATTCGAACTTGTGATCGAAACAGGAAAATAAAAAAAAACAAACTCACAAAGTCTATCAGTGATCAGCCAAAGTGCTATTTTATTCCCTCTCCAAAACGGGTTATACGTGAATTTGGTGATTTTTTTTCGAGTCTCCGTCGAGCCGAACAATGGGCGTGTTGACGGCTGGACGTCAAGTCGGGCGTTAATTATTGATTAGTTTAAAGCGCGATTACCAAACCGGCAGTGGGCTTAGAACGAAACGGAACGTCCGACGCTAACCAACACCAAGCGCGCTCTCAAAAATAAAAAAATTCAAAAAAGTCAAAAATCAAGAGATAAACAGAGGTACACCGAGAAAAGATGCGGGTTTTTATTTGGTTACAACTGTGTTATATTTTGTATTAGTTTTATTTTTGTTTTAAACTCAAAACTGATGTTTACATTGTGCTTATTTTTTTTTATATTTTTTTTATAATAATAATACCCATTAAAAGTGATATGTGACTCTAAAAATAATTGTTCTTAAATTAAATTCGTGATCTGAATCTGTGTTCCTGAATTCTTCAATGAGTTCAGAAATATAAGAGTTATGTTTATGTTTGTCAAAATATAAATATTGTTTTAAATAATTCTTAATAATTACAAATTTGTATACTAGATACTCTGATAGATTTTTGACAATTTTTTATGGATATAGTATATAATCTGAGCAAATAACATTAAAATCCTTTTACAAAATAAAAAGAATTGGGTATCAATATTTTAATGCGTAATATTTAAGTTTCCCTTAAATTAAAATTATAAACAAAATATTTAAATACAACAAGAATATACATGAAGTTCATATAAAATAAGGAAAATAAATTATTTAGGGATGCTGCAAAATTTTCTGGCACCTAAATTCGACAGGCTAAAAGTGTGAAAAACATATAAAAAATAGTTGCAAAAGGCAGCGAATTGTTCTGTATTTATTCTTGTAAATGTGCGATCGTTGCCCCTCAGACCTACTATATATTTTTTTTCTGTGCTGCCAGAGGTGGTGGAGAACTGGAGGAACAACAAACTGAACATCGACAACGACAACGGCGACGAGACCGCAAAAATACACGGTCGGAGAGACAATAAAAGTCGGCCAGCGGCCAAAAACGCGCTCATTTCATTGCGTGCGCTGTTTTCGCAACGGCAACGGCAACGGCGACGGCAACAGGAACGGAAACGAGAACGGGAACGGAACGGAACGGAAAGAGAGGGCTCTACGGCTACGGCAGCGGAATACGGATTGAGGAATACGGAGAACGTACGGGAATACGGGAGTAGCAGCGCGGATACGCACACGGATACGGATACGGATACGGAGCCAGGATGCGACACGCATTTGTTGGATTAATTGTGTGCTGGCTGGCAGTTTGTCAACCGCAAGGTAAATATTTTTGGAATACGCCACATAGACAGGATAATGACAGGATATATACCCATACGCACACGGCGGTGCACACACACGGGGAGAAAACGTGAGAGAGTAACATTAGATTGAGCATTGGGGGCTTAAATATTGAGTTTATGGAATCAGTTGAATTTTTTAAGAGTTAACTCAGGAAAAAATATAAATTATATTCCTTAAAGTTAATTAAAATGGTAAGAAATAAAAGAACATAAAAAGGGAATCTCTTAAATTAACATTTTCCTTAATGAGAATTTTATTTATTAAAGTTTTTATTTATAATTTTATATATTACATATTTTTATAATATTACTTTTCTCAGTGCACACATTGACATGCTGGGGGCTTTGTTATTACAGCAATAATTGCAAAATTATCGCTGGATTTTGCGTCTACGTGCGATGCATTGTCAACTCTGGAAAACAGAGCAAAGCATTCTTCTCTAAACTGAAAGAGAAAGAAATAGAAGGGGGGGGCACAAAGAGGCAAACAGAGGGGGGAAGGGATAGGACAGGGTTGTGTGTGTGTGGAAAAATAGGCTTAAAGATTGCTCTGGGTTTTAGCGGAAACGCGGTTTAAGCCATATTTGAAAAGGTAATCAGGGCTTTTGGCAGATCAGAAATCGTGTTTATTGCTGTTCCATCACGAAATGTGACTTAAATTAAATGTTAACTGAAGAAGAGTTAACTTAAATAAAGCTTAAATAATAAAAAAACGTATATCCCAACACTTTTTTACAAAACAGCTTAGATTCATTCAAAATAACGAGCTATTCCATATACCATACTTGCCAAATACCTGTTCTTTTAATCTTCTTTTACATAAACACCATTATTTAAATGATTTAAAGAACCTGTTGGATCTTCAAATAAACAAACTCCCTCTCTATTTTATTGAGAAACCAGCTTTCCAGCCATCTCTTTCGTTTTTGTGAGATCTTGAAAAAGAGTATCAAGACACAGAAAGATGAAGAATTATTAAAAAAAAACTAAATAAAATGAGGGAATAGAATAACTATGACAAACAATAAAAAACAAAAATAAAGCTGGTCAAGAACAAGTTTTGTGAAAAGATTGTAAATGTGTTTGGCTTTGAGTTGGGAAACTTTCCATTAAGTCTTCTACTTTATTATTAAATTTATTCTTTTTTACCAAATATATAATAATGAGAGCAGGCTTTATTAATAAATAAATAAATATACAAATAGTTACATTTCTTACTTTAAAACCTAATATTTATTTGAAATATCTTGATCTTTTCATGATTTAAATTCACATTTAATTCCAAACCCTCTCCTTCCAGCTGAGGCGCAGTTCGGAGGCTTTGGAGGATTCCAGCCACAGGTATATAGACAGCCGCAGGTATACCAACCCCAGGTGGTTTACCAGCAGCAGCCTCAGGTTTATCAACCGCAGGTTTACAGACAACCCCAGGTTTATCAGCCTCAGGTGTACCAGCAACCGCAGGTTTACAGGCAACCCCAGGCTTACCAACCTCAGGTTTACCAACCGCAGGTCTACCAGCAGCCCCGCCAGCGCCAGGGATCCGTGTCCAAGGCCAACACGAACGCCTACGAGCGGCAGGTGGACTTCGGCAACAATGTGGAGTACACCCAGGGGCTGTCCAACTCGCGGGCGGTGACCAAGCAGAACGGCCAGCGGGTGGTGACCAACAGCCAGGCGCAGACGCGCGACGTGGACCTCGGGGGCCTGCAGATCGGCAACACGCTGACCAGGACGCGGACGAATGCCAATGGCGCGGTGTCCGGCGGCATTGCCAATCAGTTCCGGATCGGCAACGTCGGCCTCGGAGCCTCCCTGTCGCCGCAGAATCTGCAGAACGGCTTCGGACTGCAGCGCGGCGCCGATGGTGATCTCCGCTTGGGCCTGGGACTGCTCAACCTGGACCTGGACCGCAATGTGGCCAACTCGAACACGCTGTCGCAGGCCCAGGTGAATGCCCAGGGCAAGGGGGCCAAGGCCGGCTCCTCCAGCAACTCCCAGTCGAACACGCAGCAGTTTGGCGGCGTGACGGTGACGGACACGCGGGCCAATTCGAATGCCTTTGGCAAGACGCGCCGCGGCCAGACCTCGGCCGTTACGGGCGGATTCGGGGGCAATGCGGCCACCAATGGCCAGAGCTTCGGCGGTCCCTTCCAGCGCGTGGTGCGACAGCAGCCACAGGTGGCCTACAGGCGTCCCAAGAGGAGGGCCCAGTTCGTGCCGTTCGGCTATCCGGGCGCTGGCTTCGGACCGGGACCCTTTAACGCGGGCTTTGACAGGCCGCGTCGCCAGTTTGGTGGCTTTGGAGGATTCGGAGGAGGTAAGATGGCTCTCCCACAGATAATTGTGCATGTTATTTTATTCCGTATTTATTCAGGCTTCGGAGGACCTCAGTACGGCGGCTTCGGAGGCTTCGAGCAGCAGCAGCAGCAGCCGCAGCGCAAGAAGGGCAACAAGAACCAGGCCCAGGGCAATGCCAACGCCCAGGGCGGACCCGGCTTCAACCAGCAGGCCTCGACGAACAACCATGCCAGCAACGGCGACACCGGCAGCAGCAGCATCGGCTCCAACCTGGCCCAGGACGGCAGCAGCGGCCAGGTGAGCTCCGCCAACACCAACACGCACAGCGGCCAGACGGCCGGCGGCGGCTTCGAGAGCGGCCAGAACGCTCAGAGCCAGGCCCTCAACTTCCAGCAGGGCCAGCAGCAGGCGTCCAGTGCCAACGCCAACACGCAGCACACCCAGGAGGGCGGCCGGGACACCGTCGCCTCCAACAGCGGCTCCACGGCGACCAACAACAACCAGTTCGGTCAGTCGACGAACACGGCCAACACCAACTCGCAGGTGGTGCGCGAGGGCAATCGGCAGGACGCCACCAGTGGCGCCAACAGCCAGAGCATCTTCCAGGGCCAAAACGGCCAGGGCGACGCCTCCGCCCAGACCAACGCCCAGACCAGCTCCCAGCAGGGACCCGGCGGCTACGTGAGCAACTCGGCCTCGAGCAGTGCCACGGCCGTTGCCGGAAATGGCCAGTCGGCCAATGCCAACGCTAATGCCAATGCCGGCGGCGGCGGCGGCGGTGGGTTCGGCAACGGCGCCGGAGCGAACGCCGGCGCCAATGGCGGCGGCTTCGGAGGCTTCGGCGGCGGCGCCAATGCCAACAGCAACGCCTTCGGCGGGTTCGGCGGCGGCTTCGGATTCTACGGACGTTAGTTTTACGCACATTTTATTTTAGAAGCCTGAGCAACACCTTTTTTTTGTCACCCACGCAAGCACGAGAATAAAAAATGCATTTTGTTAGTTTACACTGCACTAGCACTAGCACTGTGGGCACTGCGTTGTTGAAGGACATTTTTTAGGCACAAAGGTCCTTGGTGAAACGAAATTCAAGCGACATTGTTGAATTTGGTGCACCCTTGTGGAATTGAGTTTAATTGTTGTTGAATATTGTTGAAATCTGTTAGACTGAGGTTTTTTTGTAATGTTGTTGAATTTTTTCTTAATGTTGTTGAATTTTCTTTAATATTTTTGATTGTGGTTTAATGTTGTGAATGTTCTTTAATATTGTTGAACTTTGTTACATATTGTTAAATGTGTCACTGTTGCCACAACGTTGTTGAATGATATTTGTTGAACACAAAAGTCCTTGGTGAATCGCAATTCAAGCAGCATTGTGGAATTGTTGTTGAATTTGGTGCACTCTTGTGGAATTAAGTTCAATTGTTGTTGGATATTGTTGAAATCTGTTAGACTGAGATTTTTTTGTAATGTTGTTGAACTTTCTTAAATATTTTGGATTGCGGTTTAATGTTGTTGAATTTGTTTGAATGTTGTAAATGTTCTTTAATACCGTTGAACTTTTTTACATATTGTTAAATATTGTTGAACGTTGTTGAATAATGTTTTTGTATGTTGATGATGTTTTTGGCTTTGTATTGATTGTGGTTTAATATTTTTAAATTTAATTGTTGTTGCAACTACTGCTTAAATATTGTCCACATTTGATGAATGTTGTTCATGTTGCCTATCTTTAAGCTTTCTTAGCTCATTTAGCCCTTGAATTTGAATCTACTTTCCTTCCCTTAACCCTTAGTTCGCCATCGGTCACAGCAACGGGTTCGGCTGCAGCGTTGGCAGCCCAAGGCCCGAAATGGCAGCAGTTCCTCTGACACTTCCTCTAAGACCTCCAGCAAAACTTCCTCCATCAACGACAACTTCGAGTACGTGTACTTCAATCGCTCCTCGCGCCTGGAGGATCTGGACTCGGACTCCGAGCCGAACCTGGCCCCGGGGTCACTGAACACCTCGGTGGATGCCTTCGGACCCTACGATGTGACCCAGCGCCAGGGTCGAACCTTCGGCGTGATCTACGACTGGATCAGTGGCCTCTTCAACTCCTGCGTCTCGCCCTGCACCCTGGAGGCCTTCCAGAAGCAGACCTGCTGCGAGACGTATGTCTCGTATCCTTCGTACCCCCCGCCACCGCCTCCGCCACCTCCTCCGCCGCCGCAGAGCTGCTGTGCCCCCGTGCGACCCTATCCGCCGCCAAGACCACTGCCGCTCCCGCCCCCGCCACAGCCACCGCCACCGCCACCGCCTCCGCCTCCGCCACCCTTCTATCCCCCCATTTATCCCAACAAGAACACGCCCGTGGTAGTGGTGGCCACGCCCATCAACTGCTGCACCATTTGCACGTACACCTACTACGGACCGCCGCCCTGTGGCCGCTTCGGCAACAACAACGGCGACGGCAAGAAGGTGACCATCTATGTGCCGCCGCCCTACTATGGACGCTGACGAGGATCGAGAATTGATCAGAGAAGCGGTCAGGAGTGTCACGGAAATTGCCTTGGATCTTAAATAAATAAAATTAAGCTTATTTGGGAACAATTTAAACATTTATTTAAGTGTAAAAGTGACTTCTGTGGCTTTTCTCACAAATTGCACTCGGAATCACTGTTCTATTTTTTTTTAAAGCCATGTAACAAACTTAACTGAAAGCAATATACATTTTTATTAAACAAAATTCTTATATTTATTTTCCAATTCGTCGTTAAAATTGTAAACACTTAAAGCCAAAATATTGACAAATATCAGACAAAATATGTTTATCTTTTTTGTTATCTCTAAAAAATTTAAAAAGAAAAGATTTAACAAATCACAAATCGCTTAGGTAAAATACCAGAAATACCAGCGTACCTTATTTGTATTGTTTATTTTTTTGTTAACAAACTGCATTGTTAAAGTTTCGGAAAAGTAGACTCTCGAATGTGACAAAACGAAAATGTCCCTTTTGTTTGCATTCCCTACGCCTGGCTAATTTAGAAAACGCTGGCATAATCTCAGTGAAAGGCTCCCAGACGGGGACGGGAACGGGAAGGGGTACGGGGAACGGGGATCTGGACGGGAACGGGAACGGGAACGAGGCTTTTGCTGTCAAAAATGCGGCAAATAAGACACACGACAAAGCGAACGGGTGGAGAGCGTGGGGCCTAGGCGATTGCCCTGGGAAGGAAATAATGTTGTGATACCCCTTAAAGGGGAAGCGGTTCCATTTTAAATCAATTTAAAAATAAGAGAATTTAAATATGAAAAATATCGATATAAAGAATAGATAGATTTATAGAAAGTATATTTTCAGAAAGCAAAGTAAAAAACAGGAGGATAAAGACTTGAAATACCATATACCTTGAAAGATATTAAGTATAACAGACTAACCCATTTATACTTGGTGTTCCTTATATTTTATTTAAGAGTGTAATTCCCTGTATATTTTAATAAATAAACTCCAACTCAGAAAGCAAAGTAAAAAAACAGGAGGATACTTTAGGATGTTTTTAAAGACTTGAAATACCATTTACCTTGAAAGATATTAAGTATAACAGGCTAGAATATTTTTTAAGGTTCCTTCACTATTTTTTAAGAGTGTAATTCCCTGTATATTTAAATAAATAAACTCGTACTCGCTCTCTTCAAATTCCAGCGAGTAGAGCTTTTCCCGTGCCGCCCAAAAGTATGCAACGCCCGACTCCCTGCCTTTGAAAGGGTATTCCCCCCGTCGGATCCTTGAGAGGATCCCCGGGCCAACGTGTCCCATCTTTGTTTCGCTTTTGTTGTGCGGCAGCCCGGCCCGGCTTTCTTTGGGGCCTCTTGTGCCGTTGACTCTTGCGCCTAAGCTAAATTTGTGCCATGTGTTTTGTGGCCGCTTTGTTTGTTGGCTTGGCTAAAAATTTGCTGGCAGGCTGCCACACACGAGGACATCAGCTCAGCTCAGCTCGGGACTGGGACTGGGACTCTCGGCCTGATCCTGGAACCGAAAACTGAGGCAGGACAGACACAGGACATGTCACGTCAGGGGCACAAAGCCCGAGCACAAAGGCCTGATAACTGCAGTCGCCTGATAAGCGGCGGCAAGGACATTCCACCCACTCGAGCACAGGCGGAGAAATTTTAGTATCCTTATCTTAGAAGGTGTGGGTGGGTGTTCCTTGCAAAAATTTAAACCAGGAATTTCTTCAAGTGTTCCACCAGGAAGAGGAACAGGAAGGAGAACAGGAACAGTAGCCGCTCGAGACTCCTTGCCCACCCGGAAGCACAAGTCGCCCCTTTTGTCATTTCGCTCATAACGTTAATTTATATTCAGTTCAGTCTAAAAAAAAAATATATAGCCAGTGTGGTGCGGAGAGTACAGTGAAGCCCGTGTGACAGCCATCGAGAGGAGGAGGAGGAGTGGGAAAGTAGGGGGTGCTAGTCCTGAGAGTGGATGAGGATGTGGCTCTCCTCAGTTGAAGAACCGCTGCTGCTGATGGTGCTGGCGACGACGCAGGGCCGGGGTGGCGGCCACGTAGCGACGGCCCACTCCCGAGCCGGAGACGGAGCCGGAGCCGGACACCGAGACGGAGCCATCGTTGGCCGAGTACAGCAGCAGGGGGATCTCCTCCACGCTGGTCTGCTGCTGCTGGGCGGAGTTCCGGGTTCCGGAGCGGAGCAGCTCGTCGGCGGAGAGGCGGCGCAGGCCGGGGGCAGCGGCGGCGACCGGGGTGGATGCAGCCACTGGGCTGGCAGAGCCACCATCCAACAGCTGATCCTCGTCGTTCTCGGGCTGGTCGAGGACCAGATCCTCGGGCTGGGCCACCGCAATGCTGTTGCCCACAGGGGCATCGCCCTCGTGGTCGGCCGAGGAGATGGAGCTGCTCTGGAGCAGGGCCTCGATGTTCTCCAGGTTGGACAGGCCGTTGATCTGGAGCTGGTCATGGAGCTCGCTGGGAATGGCGATGGCCTGGACGTCCTTGTGGCCCGAAATGCCGTTGGGCGTGGGGATGAACTGCACGTTCTCGGGTATCTGGTCCGTGGGATAGACGGGCACCAGCTCGGCCTCGTTCTCGTTGCTCGACTTCAGCAGGATGAGGGAGATGGGCACGATCTTCTTGAACTTGAGCAGGACCAGCTTCTTGATGGCCACCGCGCCGGGGAAGACGCGTCCCTGGGGTCCGGCATGGGGCTTGGCGATCAGGGCACGCTGCTGGAACTGCTGCCTGCGGTGTCCGGGGACATGACGGGCTATTAAGGATTTTTAATAAATTAAATTAATATGAAATTATTTTTAAATTGGTATTTAATATTAAGAAATCAATGATATAAATCTGTAAATTTTCAAGAATTTGCATCTGCTAACTGTAGCCAAGAAATATATTATAGAAAACGTAACATTTAAGGTCTCTAAATATTTATTTTTATTTACCAAACCAAAGGCAACTCTTTAGTTTAGGGATTCTAAGAATTAAGTACCTTAAAACCCCAATAATAAATACTGGCCAGAGTCATTAACTAAGGCCTCTCACTAATGACTCAAGTAACCCCAGGAGGGTTATTCGATAATGATCGGTAAGATGACTGATAATTTCTTATATGTTCGGATTTATATATTATATTCCCCCAAGCTCGAGCTCCAACTCACCTTCGCTGAGGGCCAATAGAGCCAGGCCAATGGCCAGAAGAGTTGCCAACTTAATTGCCATAATGACGGGGATGCTGGGACTGGGACTGAGACTGGGCTGGATGGATGCTTCTTGGACCTTGGTGCGTCGCTGGGCGAGTGACTCTATTAAATGGTTCAACAAGTGCCCGGCAAGACATTTTATACATGGGAGGAACGCTCGTTCACCGGATGGCGAAACGACCCGGCAGAGACACATAAAAATCACCCGAGAAAAGACAAAAGAAATTTCGCAGCCAGAAATCAGAAGACAGACCGAAGACAGAACGGAATGGGATTGGATTTTGGATTGGTTTCTGGATTTTGGAAAGGGGCGCAGAAGAAGAATGGTCTGCAGGCCGATTGGCAAATTATTAAACTATGCAAATGCTCGACTGATTTATGCACGGATTTCGGGGCAAGAGGCAAGAGCCAAAACCCAAAACCAGAAACCAAAAACCAAAAACAGATCCCCAGAACGTTGACTCCATTTCCAAGACCCAGACCGAGTCCGAGTCCGAGTCTGATTCCGTTTCCATTCCCAGCTGCAGTTTCCTTTCTCCACAGCTCCGTCCGCCCCCCTTGTTTGCCGGCTAATTTGCCCAGAAATTTGCATTTTGGGTCGCCTCGAAAAATGCGATACAAAAAAAAAAAATAAGAAAAAGCCAGCAAATGGCCAAGAAAATGGCCAGCCGCTTGGGGTTTTTGAGCCAATTTTTTGGGGTCAAAAGTGAGATTTTCAATAAGTCTTCCAGCCCCCAGCTTCCAGAAATGGCTGCCAGACATTTGTCACTGTCCGAGGCTCCTCCCTCCGAGATGTCAGGGTTCAGCGTCTGGCCCGGATTGTACATCTCTCCACGCCGTCTTCGAGTGTTCCCAATTCCGAGCAACGGACATTTAAATCAATCAAAAAATGTATCGGGTCCATGGTTGGAAACGTATTCTTTTCTGTCCCATTCTTCCCCTGAAAGTCGGTGCTACTTAGTGCCAACCATGAAGAGGCTAAACCATCGCACTATGCGTGGCGGAGAAAGATTGAGATTTGAGTGATTTACAACAATCGAGACTTTATTGTTGGTCAATTTGTATTTGTGGCATTGTTGAAGTGACAAAGCTTAGATCTAAAATAACATAATTAATGCTTCCTTTTCAAAAGAGGAAATTAATAGACTTGAATAAGCTTTGGAATATATACAAAATAATACAAAATTATATTTAAGTTATGGTATATGTATATACAAAAAGGTATTTCTATTTTTAAAGGAGCTATTTTAAGACCATCTGATAATATAATTCTTTGCATACTATTTGTCAGCTGAAAAGATAAATGTTTATTAAGAAACCGCAATGGTATCGAAATCCACTGTCCGAAACTATGCTACAAAATTGTATATAGTAGGAAAAGGAATATTCGCGAAGTTAACACCCAATTCGATGCCCCAAACATTTTATTGCATACTTTTATGCGCTTCTCTTTATTGATTTCAAACCTCGTTTGTTATATAGAGCTGGGAAGGTTTCTTTCTTTGAGTTAGAAATATTTAAACTTTTTGATAAGTATTATAACGTAAAAATTCGCTTTTAATTTAACTTAAATACAAATTACAATGATATATAAATATAAAATATTTAAAATTTAAATACATTAAAAATAAGTTTTAATTCTGTTTAATAATCAACTAAAAAATGTAGGGAAGAAAAATAAACATACAATCAAGTCTTGGCCTTAAGTAACTGCAATATTTGCCTGATCAAGCTATATTTATCCATAAATAAAATTACTCCGGCATTAAAATCCATGGAAATGTGTCTTAAAGTATGCAATAAAATATTTCAAGTAATAAATTCAGTCTAAATTGTTTTTTTTTTTTACTACGATATACATAGTTACATTTTGTGACAGCGATGTTTAAGGATAGTGCTTTCTATAACCCCCGTATAGAAACTCGTTCTCTTATAATATCTTTGGTCGATTTATGGAATCCTAAGAGCACATTTAGAATTTTTTAGAAATTAAAATTCTGACTCAACTGCTATTATACTTGTATATTTAATTATATGAATATATTTTTGAACTTCTTCTCCGGCGAATACTTTTGCGAAGCACGGTACCAAGAAAACCAGAAAAAGCTTAGGTATATTTCAAGTATGAACAATAGTTCAGCGTTTCGGAGGCCTTTGCTTGATCGCTCGCTCTGATCCTCTCGAATTAATTGGCAATTAAATCCTGAAAATGACAAATCGAATCGATTGATTGATTTGTTGGCCATATTTTTTGGTTCATCTAATAACGCTGTTGCTATTGCTATTGCAATTACTTAAATTTCCCAAGCTACTCTGTGCCCTGTAATGATGATAGAAACGACCTCAAGTAACCGCCCAGCATATTTGCGGCCCATTAAGGGCGACATAAACAAATGTTTTAATAACGAAATTATGCAGAGGAGGAGAAATAAGAACGAACCGTGTATTCATTAGCTGCGAGGCCTCGGAGCGCGACTCGGTTCGCTGAATGCTAATGGGAATGCATAAAAAAAGCATAAATACTCATTAGCCAACTGTATTTGGGTGTGAGTGTGTCCGTGGTTTATGGCGAAAGATGATGGAAGAAAGAAGAAAGTTGCCCCCCCAGGTCGGGGTCACCTCATCTCGTCACCTTAGGTGCGGGGTCAACACTCACAGCCATACATATATATATCAATTGGAAAGTTGATAGGGAAAGTTATATTTTTAGATCGTGGCCACAAAAAGATTCCCAGAATTGGCACAATGATCCACTTTCGACGGAAAGAAATCTTTCCATATGAAAATGAGTCCAAAGTTCAAGGGGATCTACATTTCCAAAGAACAATTATTCATTAATGTGTGTTACCATTTTTAACCAACATTCTTTAGTCTAATTCATGAGTTGAGTTTAAATAGATAAAGAATAAAGGTAGATTTTGAATACCCTTGCAGTTCCATCAAAATAAACTTGGCAATCACAGGATATTAATTATTATTCATTTATTTTATCTATTTCATATTGTTGAATTTATTTATTCTTAAAATACTTTAAGTACTGGTAAGCTTTGGCTTAAATAAGGAATACCTTAAAGGATATATGTATAAAGGTGGAAAACTGATCCAGTCTTGGCTTATCATATGTTATTTTATTAAGAAATTAAATTAATTATAGAAAAATGTTCATAAATTGAAAAATTTCTGGAAGTTTACTTTTAAATTAAACTAAGAGACTTAAAATAATATTCAAATACCTTAAGTGTACTTTATTTTTGCGTAATAATAGCAATAAATCCTAAAAATACTCAAAAATAGATTTAATAAAAATAGGTAGTTATATTTTAATGTGTAAAATATAAATACCTATTTTTATATATAGTATAATACTATTTTAATAGATTTAGAAGGAACAAAAAATAAATAATAATAAAAATATTACAAAAAAGGAAGCTAAATTCTTAAGATCGAGAATCGTGCACAACTAAACTTTTGTATGCAAATCAACCTTAATTATTAAAATTATTTTAAAATTGCAAACAAAAAGCTACAGTAATTAAATAAAGCTTTATGTTTTTATGCCTCAGTTATAATATTTCTTATTTAATAATTTTTTTAGGACTAGCTTTGCTGTATATATGTTACTTAAATTCAAATCGGTGGTTTAAGAGCAGACATTATTTTGTGAACTATCTTTTAAGATAATGAAACTAGATCCTCTAGCAGATATAAAAGATAGGTTTGAATTTATAGCTTCCACACTTGCCTACTAAATCGCCCAAAATCTTCCTAGTCATGCTGACAAAGTCAAAAATGTCCATGTCAAGACTTTTGACCTCAATTATTCATACTCCGCCGAAAGAAAGAATACCAAAGAATTAAATTTAAAAAGAATTCGGAGCATTATTATCTCTAAACCCATCAAAACAAGAGCTCCTTTCCTGGGACTGGTTCTAGTCAGCTTGCAAAGCTCTCGAAAGCGTTCTTTTTCAGTTCCAAAATAAAATATAAAACCAGTGGGTAAGCTACAGTCGAGTGTGCCCGACTGTGAGATACCCGGTACTCAGAGCATTGTGGATGAAATTAAATAGCTTATGAACATGGAAAAAAGATTTTTTTTTTTTTAAATTTAGTAATATTAGTAAAGAAGCCTTAGGAAAATATCTTAGATAACTAAAAAACGTTAAAAATAAATCACAAAATAACCCTTCTTACCTATAAAATAATATAAAATTAATAAGAAGCCCTGATAAGCCTGCTGCTTGTGAGATGAGGTGAGGCTGCCAGAGCATTTGAGTGACAGGACCCTATAAAGTGTCAGAGGTTGGCACTAACTTATAATACTCTTGGTATAAAAAATATCTCACAGAATCGAGAGATTGAAATATATTTTCTCCAAAAACTAAACCAAAAACTTCAACTTATTTGGTCAACGGAACTCTCTCCGTTTTATTCCCGAGCCCAACTAGTTTTTTGAAATATTCTAAAACCATTTCGGGGCTGCGACCTGCGACCTGGAATCTCGTCAAGAAACCACAAATTGATTTACAGCCCCCAGCTGGCTTTTGGCCAGAGAGAGAGAGAAAGAGAGAGAGAGAGCGTCCAGAAGAGCGTGAGAGTAAGAGAGAGCTTTGCCAGAGACCCGAAGAATCCCGCAGACTCGCAGACTCTCCGAGATTCTTCAAAACCGATTGTAGACGGCACATAAAAAGCTCGGGTCGCGGCGCTCGCCCAAACAGTTCGGCTAAAGAAACGTCTATCTGTGGACCCCCGAGATCTTGAGATCTTGAGCTTGAGAATTGGTCCAGAAGAATTGCGCAGAAGAATTGCCAGCAGAACCGAGTGCGAGTGTGCGAGTGTGTGTGAACAGCGACAGACAGACGACCCACCCCAGTGACCCCAGTGACCAGCGACGACGACCATGACCAAGTTCGTGGCGGGCCTGGTCCTGATCCTGATCCTGGCCCTCGGCCAGGCGCAGGCGGCGGCGGCCGTGACCGCGGCTCCGGAGGTGGAGCAGTCGACGGAGTCGCCCATCGCCGACATGGCGCTGATTGGTAGGATCCCCTAGAATATCTCGGACGGAACCCGAGCCTATTAATCTCATCTCTCTGTGTTTCTCTTCCCTCCTCTCCCCTTTTATTTTTTTCATGTGTGTTTTTTTTTTGTATGTGCCTGCCTTTTTTTTTCTGTGATCTCTGGTGAACCCTGGTGAACCCTGGTGAACCCCCGTGATGCCCCTGATTCGTGTGTGGAGCAGAGGACGCGCCCATGGCACCCATGGCGCCCAAGTCGCCCACAGAGAAGCCACCCGTCCAGGAGGCGCCCATGGCCATGGAGAAGGCCACACCCGTGTCCGTGGTTCCCGGACAGACCCACACGGTGGCCGACTTCATTATCCATCCGCTGATCGCCTTCAAGCCCCGCCAGGCCTCGCTGGAGGAGATCCAGGGCAAGCAGGCTGCCACGCCCGCTGCCGGCACTCCCGCCGCCCCAAGCACCTGGCTGTTCGGCATGAATCCCGCCCAGCAGCTGGGCTCCTCCTTCTCGACGCTGGCCGGTTCCGTGTCCGGCTGGATCAACGATCGCCTGGGCCAGCAGCTTCCAAGCTTCGTGGAGACGCCGGTGCGCACCGAGACGACCACGACCACACCGGCTCCGGGCACGACCAGCACCCAGAAGCCTGACATTGTGGTGAGGGTGCAGCAGAGGCCGCAGAGGAATGGCAATCGACGGGGCAATGGCGGCAATGGCGGAAACGGAAACGGCAACTTCAATGGCAACGGAAACGGAAATGGAAATGGCAACGGCGGCAACAGGCGTCGCCAGCGTCCCAATCGCTTCAACAACCGGCTGGACTCGTTCGAGGACGACTACTACGAGGACGACTACTTCCAGGGCAACAGGTTCGACGAGGAGTTCGACGACGACGAGGAGGATGACCTGTCGCTGGAGCACTTCGAGGACGACGACTCCCTGGAGCTGCGTCCCCAGCAGAAGCCCAAGCGCAAGCAGACCCAGTCCCAGTCCCAGTCCCAGTCCCAGAAACCCAAGAGGAAGCAACAGCAGCAGCAGCAGCAGCAGGAGCAGGAGCAGGAGCCGGAGGAGGAGCAGGTGGCCCCGGTGGTGAACCAGAAGCGTCGCCAGAGCCAGAACAAGAAGCCCAAGACCCAGAAGAAGCCCGTCCAAGTGCAGCAGGACTCCGACGACGAGGAGGAGGAGCTGGAGGATGACGACGACGAGGAGGAGGCGCAGGACGATGAGAGCCAGGAGCAGGACTTCCTGCCCGAGCCCATTTTCGGCTCATCCAGCGGCAGCCGTCGCAGCCAGACCCAGCCCAACTTCATTCAGCGCGGCCAGCAGAGCCTGATCAGCCAGATCCGCCAGTTCACCCGCGGCCAGACCCCCGCCGAGGTGGGCAGCAAGCTGCGCAGGACCTCCAGCTCCGGCTCCGCCCAGACCCGTCGCCCCCAGCAGGCCACCCTGCTGGTGAACCGCAACGGCCAGACCGTGTACGTGGCCCCCGAGCTGCTGGGCCTGAACCAGGCCTCCTACCCCTACGCCTACCAGGCCAAGCGCCAGAGGGTTCCCGCCGCAGGAGCCTTCCCCCAGCCACCGCTGACGGTGCCCGTGAGGCGGCAGGGACGCCCCACCCAGTACATAACGATTCCCTGGAGCCAGCTGGGTCTCTCGCCGCCGGAGCAGCAGACCATGGTCTCCCTGGCCGAGGGCATCCAGGCCCAGCCCCTGATCCTCAATATCCCGCAGAGCGCCATCCAGCCGGTGCAGCAGCAGCAGCAGAAGAGGAAGAAGCGCCCCCAGCTGACCGCCTCGGCGGTGCCCCTGCTGGCCGACGCCTCGCTGATGGACATCTTCCAGCCGCCCCAGATCCCGCCCTCCCGCACCGGATCCTCCACTGCTTCCACCGCCATTAAGCCCATCAACGCCCAGCCCGTCCTGATCGCCGCCAAGCCCGTGAAGGCCGGCGGCTCTGGCCTCCTGCCCACTCGCATTCGTCCCGGCACGATTGTGGAGAAGGCACCGGCCATGGATACCATGGAGAAGCCCGCCATGGAGCAGGCGGCCACCGAGGCCAAGCAGGAGGAGGAGCAGCAGCAGCAGCAGCAGCAGCAGCAGCAGATGATGATGCCTGCCGCCTCGACGACAACTCCCGAGCAGCAGGAGTTCATCATTGTCGGGGACGACGATGAGCCCGGACTGTCGCGTCATGTCCAGCCCGCCTACGGCGATGCCCGCTACGTGTCCTACGGCGACTTCCATCCCTACTTCGATCTGCTGACCCAGAACAGGCGGTTCGCTCTGAGGAAGAGCGGCCGATCCCTGGAGAGTCCCGAGGAGCAGGCTGAGCCAAAGACCCTGGAAGTTTGGAGTAGCGGCAAGGACAAGGAGGAAGTTCAGAAGGAGGAGATCCAGAAGGAGGAGATCCAGAAGGAGGAGATCCAGAAGGAGGAAATCATGAAGGAGGAGCCCCAGAAAGAGGAAATCATGAAGGAGGAACCCCAGAAGGAGGACATCATGAAGGAGGAACCCCTCAAGGAGCAAATCAAGCAGGAGGAACCCCTGAAGGAGGAAATCAAGGAACCCCTCAAGGAGGAAGCACCCAAAAATGAGGAGCCCCAAGTCCCTGCCTTAACTCTGTAAAAAACAAAGCCCTCGAACGAACCCATGCGAACGCGAAACGATTTGAAATAATGAAGAATCAAAAAAAAAGAAGAAAAAATAACAAGCAAAAAACCAAACAAACGATTTTCAATCCCAGTGAAAACCACAAAAGAAATAAATTTTTTTACATTTTTTTTTGCGTGTGTTAATGCCTTAACCAGAAGTTAAACAGCCAACGATCGAGAGAGAGCCAAGAACTGCGATTAGCATAGCCAAAAATAGCCAACTTTTTTTTTTTAATTATTCCACTTCGACCAGTTGAAAGTTCAGGCCGAGATCGCAGAGATCGCGCAGATCGTTGACCCTCGCAGACCACAAAACCTGAACCCGAGGCGGGAATGAATGGCTTATTAATGAGGCCTGTGCGCTTTGACCGATTTAAATGTTGTGTCTAACGCTATTTTTTTTGTATTCTTCTCTTTATATTTTTTTTGCATTTCCAAATATCGAATCAATTAAGTCGATAACGGTATTTGGCGTAGGTACAGTTGATTGACCCGCCATTATAATCGATCGTGGGCAACCCTGCTTAGGGGTTCTATAGCCATCACCTTTGTGTTTGGCAAGAGGACTCTGTTGGGGTGTCAGAGCAGTCAGCCCGGTAGTTATTAGGGAAATGGGTGAAGATCTTTGATAACTTTTTGGGTTAATTGAAGGATGTGATTGAGCTTAGAAAGCTTAGTTAGTGGGAAAAAAAGCGTAGATTTCAAGGTAAAAATTAGGGTAAAAGCCAGTAATTGTAAGCTTTTCTACATACAGTGTTTTAATTCCAAGAAGATCGAGTAATAGAGTTCGTTTTTATAATATTTCTTATCCTGCCCAGAATTTTTAAATTGTGATTACTAATAATTATTTACCAAGCATTATCAGACAAAGAAAGCATTATACATTATATTTTATTAATTTTATTATATGATTTTCGTACAATTTATCGTATCCTAGGAGAGTGTGAAGTACTAATTTGGCAAAAATTATATCAAATATGTGGCATATATCTATTACGGCTAATTGAATACCGAATTGTTTGCTTAGCAGTTGGTTTACTTTACTTTAATTACAAAACATCTCTCTGTCTTCAAAATGATCGGCTTTTGGTTTTCGGCAAACACACACACACACTGAACACACACTGGGAAAACGGTCGGGGATTCTCTCATTACAGCTCGAAGACCGCCTCCGGCGAACGTTTAGCAAGTCAACCACGGATCCCTGTCCCTTCGAGATGAGATCAGATGAGATGAGATCCGAGGCGATGAAGAGCTGTCAATTATGGGGCCCTGAAATTTGCATAATCACGCCAAGAGACCGAACCGAACCGAACCATTATTGGGCCAACATGCGAGCACTTGAAAATGAGAAATTAAGAAGAAAACAAATGCTGGAAATAATGTAGAAAAAATGCCAAAATAATCGAGAGAGCGTTGACAACATTATCTGGTTGTGGAGACTCGTTAATTATTCCCAGGGGTTAACGCTCAGGCAAGTGGCGAGTCGTAGAAAAGCACAAAAGAAATGTGTGAGTCGGACTCGGGGTTATTATTATAACTATTCGTATTCGTATTCGTATTCGTATTGAGGCGTGTGCAGAAATATGCATAAATTGCCCCAGGCAGAGGGGTCAGCACCTGCCGAATTCGGCTTGGCCATAATTAATGCCCGAGAAGGCAATGAACTTTCAACTCGATTCGGGCAGCCCTGCCCAGAAGTCGGCTTAAATCAATTTATTAGCCATCTGCCAGCGCAGCTTTCTATGTGCCGTTGCCATTTCTGATTTCGGATTTCTGATTGCTGATTTCTGTGACTTTTCTATATTTTCTGATTATTTTTTTTCGGCATTTTGACCCCGTTGAACTTCTCCCTGGGCACATTCTTATGGAAATTAACTCTTATGCCGTGCGGTTTCTTTTTTAGAAATTTCTGAGCGCCGCCTGTTGCCAGGCGGACCTCGCCGAATGAGATAAAAAATAAATAAATGCTTGAATTTCAAATTAAAATTGACCCAAGTGCTGTTTTCTTTTCTCGGGAGGGGGGGAGAACAGTATGTATGTGATTCAAGCTGCCGTTAGTTGCAGAATTTCACCAATTTTGACCCACTTTGACCTAACAGTTCATCGAGTTTAAAAAGCCGCCACAAAAGATGGAATTAATTAATTTATGCACTCACCAAAGACCGCAATATAGAGATGTGACCTTAATTTGACACGAATTCTAGAATCTATATATCTATAACCCCTAAGAATCCCATTGATAACCGTTCATCAATGTTCTTTTAGTAGCTTTATAGGCCCCAATTCAACCATGAATATTTATAAAATTATGTGAGGTAATATCTGCA
Organism: Drosophila lacteicornis; assembly: GCA_008044355.1. Lineage (NCBI taxonomy): Eukaryota > Metazoa > Arthropoda > Insecta > Diptera > Drosophilidae > Drosophila > Drosophila lacteicornis. The sequence continues at coordinate 187,568 of VNKF01002606.1, forward strand.
TATATTCATGTCACTGAATGTCTGCCTAGTTTCCACAAATATTTGCGACTTCTTTGATCTCCACGAAATCCAGTCGAGTAGCCAGAAAGGTGGCAAGAAGAAAGAATGCGTAGCGGCAAAGTTTATAATAATTTTATACACAAGCAGATTGGTTAAAAATATTTAATTTTATGTGAAGCAAATACTAGAACGTTGGGGATAATCTGTAAAATATAATTTGGGTTTAATGGGGAAGGAAATTTAACATTAAAAAAAAAAGCTGTGTTACTATAGACTGCAGAGGTTGTATTATTAGAAAATTTAGAGCTTGTGGAATATAGTTTCCAGTGATTCCACTTGGGACGGGCAAGTCGCACTCAACCTACATAGTATATGTTTCTGCATATTTAATTTAGTTAAATAAAAAATTTAAATAAATTAAAAGGTAGGTTTCTGTCAGGAGAAGTCCATTGTAGTTCTGAAGAATGTCTTTATTATTTATTGAATAATATTTCAAGGGAGGAGATAATTCTTATGAGCAGTAGAGTAGATAACCAATTAACTTAAAGTTCAATTTATAAGGTTATACAAATCTATTGCTTTTTATTCTCTAAATATTTGTTATACATTTAAGAATGCTTAAAGAGCTTTAACATTTTTCAAATCAGATTATTTTCAAAGTTACATCAATTTAAAATGGGAGCTTTTACCTGCAATGTTTTCTGGTTTTCTTAAACGATTTTTGGGCATCCTTAAGGGGTCACACAAATGAATGGAAAAAGAATGCTTAAGGGAGTCCCATGTTTCGCCTAAGTTTATCTTAAAGTAGTAACTAATAATTTAGTGAGACACAAGAAACAAACTCGTCTTATAGCTGACACAAATTCCGTATTGTTTTTACTTTTTATCAATATATTGCTATCGTTGTTTTTATATAGATTATTCTTTATTTCTGTGATTTATTTCCTTAGTTTTAATTTTGCAATGTGCTTTTTATTTTCTAAAATTGTAGTGTGACCGTAGTCGTTGCTCTACTTAATCCTAATTCTCTAAATGTCTTCATTTATCTCTATTTGACACAGCGGAATTGGAACACAAATGCGGAAATTCATATTTACATAATGCTACTTTACCAAAATGCTAAAAAGGCTTACTGCTTACAACTTATTTAAATATTTCGCCTAGTCCAAGTAGGCCAAAAGCCCCAGCTAAAATCTCCCAGAAATAAATAAATAATTCCCCAAGAAACCAAGATTCAGCCATGAGCCGGAACTCAAGCTCAGGCACCGAGGACTTCGTGGTCACCAAGTTCTCCTGGTCGATCATTCACAGCGTCCTGGCACTCGACTTTTATGCTCTGGTCGTCGAGCTCTCGGGCCATGTCCTGCTGCTCCTGGTCCTGCTGATCCTGGCCTGCAAGTGCCTCCGCCTGGAGCTGCGCCGGACCGCCGACCACGCCCTGTACTCCACGCTGGGTCTGTTCTTCTGCGTGGGCGAGTCGCAGCTGCTGATGTGCTACTCCTGCTGGGGGCAGGGGTCCTGGGTCAGGCACTACCTGCACGTGTGCCTGGGCGCCGTGGCGCTCGTGATCGGCTTCGTGGGCATCCTCTCGAAGGGCCTCTCCAAGAGCAGCGAGAACAAGCGCTACTCAGCCGCCAACCAGGAGCCGCACTTCGCCTCGAAGCACAGCTACTGCGGCCTCATCGGCTACATCCTCTTCGGGCTGTGCGTGATCTCTGGCCTGGTCGTCGTCTTCTTCAGGCACCGGCCGGCCCTGCACCTGGTCCACCGGACCTTCGGACTCTTCTGCTACCTCTGCCTGGGCTCCAGCCAGTGGTTCGCCTACAACTCGGCCTTTGCCCGCAGGAACTGGTCCAGGCGCTGGATCCTCTTCCTCAAGCTGGCCAGCCTGGGCGCCATCGTCTGTGTGTTGGGCTTCGAGCTGTACGGCACCTCGCTGGCCATTGTCCACCTGCTGCTGCCGGCCAGCCCCGATTCCCAATGCCCAGGCCCTTGCCTAATGGAAGAAGAAATGGATGCTGAGTCAGCGGCAATTGCTAAAAAATAAATATAGGGATCCTCGGAGCCAGAGAGCTGCAAGAACGCGAAAGCATCGGGAATTCAAAGATCGAACAATTAACAAGTCCCGGAAAAAGGTCCAAAGGAAGACACAAAGGGGAAAGGACATGCGCGTGCACATTTTCAACTATAAAGTTTATTATTTATTTAGGGGTAGGGGATGGAATTGAATTTAAAAATTGGGTATTTATTAATATAAATAATAATAATAATATTTTACTTAATCTGTAAATATATATTTTTATTACATTTTTGTGAGTTTTATTTAAAGGTTATTAAACTTTAACACTAAGGAAAATGTGTATATATCTAAATGAAATAATATAAAATATTTCCCTTAATTTTCCATTATATTTCATCATTGGTAACTAGAACATACTTTTATTTTGAAGTATTCAAATATTTATTTTTAAAAAGGTGGAATCTTGCATGGTCTTGTAATTGAGTTTTATTTAAATAAAAAACTATTAAAAATATTAAAAAGAAATCTAAATAAACCTTTTGGAAACAAACAATCTTGTTGAATATTTAACGTTTTTATAAACTAAAATTAATCACATTGGCATAGCCATTCCTACGATTCTTACTACTTTTTTTTTAGATGTCAAAAGTGAAGTTGATTTATATTTTCCTGAAGCTTGTAAGATTTTTATGTTGGCTTTAGTTTATCCTTAAACCTCTAATTAGGACTCGGTCCAGGTCTGTTAGCACCGATTGCCCAACACTTTAGATGGCACAGTGTTGTTTAAAATCAAAGTAGGCTTTTTAATTTTTACCTTTTTTGACAACTGCCCTTTTTTTTCCCACTTCGACAAAAAGGTGAACGTGAAAACTCCATTCGAAAAAGCGAAAAGCGTAACAGCCTAAGAAAACTCTGTGAAAAAAAAAGAAGACACATCAAAGAGCCAGCAAAAATGGTAAGTTACGGAGGAGAAACTCCCGGTAGAAGATTCTAGAAATAGGATTTTTTTGTTTTGTAGAGTTCTACGGTTGTGAAACACAAGTTGCCCACTCGCATCCAACCCGAGGTGATGCCCCAGCCGGGCAAGGAAGGGGTGTACACCAACCAGATGCACTACATCAAGCGGCATCTCTTGGACGAGCTGACCAAGAAGAAGTTCGCCCAGGACTTCCTGCAGCCCGTGGACACGGAGGAACTGCAGATTCCGCACTACTACAATGTCATCCAGCGCCCCATGGACTTGGGGACCATGCGTAAGCGGGTGGAGAACAACTACTACCAGGACGTGGAGGGGGTCATCCAGGACTTCCACCTGATAATCCACAACTGCCGCCAGTTCAATGGCGAGGAGAGCAGCACCTACCGCAAGGGCGTCCAGCTGGAGAAGTTCTTCCAGCGGGTGATCGGGAACCTGCCGAAGGGGCCGCCGGTGCCCTGCAAGAAGGATCCCGGGAGCACGAGCAGGGCCACCACCAGCACCAGCAATCCCATGGAGATGAGCATGGAGGAGATGTGCCGCCAGCAGCTGCAGCGGCTGAAGACCGCCACCAACCAGGCGGATGCCGTGGCCCGCAACTTCTTCGGCCCCAAGTGGGAGTCCTTCCACAAGAAGCTGGAGAAGAAAGCCTTCAAGTCGGAGGAGGACTTTCGCTCGCAGGTGGAAGGCCTGTTCCGGAGGTACCAGGAGCCGGCCAAGATGATCTACGAGAAGGTCTACGATCAGCCGGGTGGCTATGCAGGTGAAGGCAAAGGCATCCCCATCTCCTCCGCCCATCCCAATTCCCATGTGGAGGCACTGATCGGGCTTATGGAGACGACGGAGCACAACCTGATGCAGTTCGTCCAGAGGCCCCAGAGGGACAAGTCCCAGGTGGAGGGCTTTCGCGACGCCGTGGCCGCGTTGAAGCAAAAGCTGAAGGAAATCAAGACGGCTGGACTTGCCCAGGACTTGCCCAATGATCTCGATGAGGACTCGAAGAGCGAGGCCAGGTTGCGCCTGCCAACCAAGGAAACGAAAATCCTGGCTGAAACTCCGAACGGGGACATCTCCGACGATGAAGTGCCAGTGGAGGCCATCGACGAGGCCCAGCGGTGCAACATACAGATGAAGTTCGGCAAGCTTCCGGTCTCGGAGATGCGCCAAATTCTGGCCATGGTCGATTCGAGCGAGGGCATCACCAGGGACGCTCAGAACAAGCTGTCCTTCGATCTCAAGAGCTTCCAGCCCCAGAATGCCCAGATGATGAAGGAGGCGGTGGCCAAGTCTCTGAAATTGGCCGGCAAGGTGAAGCTCCGCGACATGCAGCCGGCGGAGAAGGAGGGCCTGCGCTGCAGCCTCGGCCAGAGTCGCCGCAAGGACGCAGCTGCTCCCCTGACCGGTGACAAGGTCACTGGTGACACACAGAAGAGGGGACGCAAGAGGGCCAACTCCAAGTCGCCCCCATCGCAGGCCACTCCACGGCGGGGACCAGCTCCTTTTAGGGTCATATCGCCCCTCCAGGCGACGCCAGAACTACCAGCTTGCTTTCGACCAGCTGGAAGAGCTCCAAGGCCTGGAGGTTCGGCTAGCTTCCAAGGAGGTCGTGTAACTGTAAAGCCTGGTAACCAAGGAGAAGAAGGTGCATCTAGCTTCCAAGGAGGTCTTGTAACAGTAAAGCCTGGTCCCCAAGGACCCAAGGTAAAGCCTGGTCTGCCAAAACCTACCTTCTATTCCCCTCCCAGAAGTGCTCAGGCTGAAGCAAGGGCTGAATTCCAAGGAGGACGTACTGCTAAAACTCTAATCTCTCCAGGAGGTCAAAGTGCCATAAAACGTGGCAACCAAATAGGACGTACACCTAAAACTCCAAGCTTACCGGTAGGACGCATTGCTATAAAACAACCGGGAGATCGTACTATTATAAAACATGGCAACCAAGTAGGACGTACTCCTAAAAGACCAGGCTCTCCGGAAGGACGCACTTCTATTAATCCAAAAACACCACGCCTTTCGGGAGCTCGTCCTACTATTATAAAACGCGGCAATCAAGTAGGACGCACTCCTAAATCGCCAGGTATCAAAGGAGGACGCACTACTGTAAGACCTAAAACAATCGATTTCCAAGCAGAACGTAGTCCGGCAAAGTCTACCCTCCGTTCCCCTCCGAAAAATTCTCAGACAAGTGTTGCCTTCCAAGGATTGCAAGGATCTCCTAAAACGCCACGCTTCCCTGGAGGCCAAACTTCTTTAAAACGCGGCTACCAAACTTCTCCCTTTAAGAAACGGCAAGATTTCCAAAAACGCCAGGTTTTCCAAAAACACCAGGATTTCCTAAAAGGACAGCCGAAGAAACTCAAATCTCAGAAGAAAGGGAAGCGAGATGACCAGGACTCTCATATGTAGTTTGAAATGTTGTGCTCAAATTGATAAAGAAAAAAAGGTAGTACGGCATTATTTTGTATTTATTTAATGTTCATTTTTCTTTTAAATTTCAGGTCAGATTCCTATAAGAATTCCCTTCTGCCAGCCTCTAGGACCCGGGCTTCTCATTACTGCTTCTGCTTCTCAGAAATAATTCCCAATTTAATTATAGTCTCTTGAAAATATGTTCATAACTGAAAACCATCAATTTATAAATTTATTATATTATAAACTAATAAATTTCAATTTTAAAAATTAAAAATAAAATCCTCTTTCCACATAAAGCATTCTTCATTTAAGCATTCCCATTTGTATCTTTATTTAATAGGAAATGTGTTAAAATATCTAAAAAGATCAATTGCATAAAGCAATATTTAGTATTTAATTTGTGTTAATATTTCTCATAAGTTAAAGGTTAGATTTCTATAATAAATTCCCTAGTCTACCCTTTGGGACCCAGTTTCTACTTTTGCTTCTCAGAAATAATTCCCAACTTAATTACAGACTTTGGAAATTTGTTTATTGTTTAAATACGTATTTATTTTCAGATTAAACTAATATTAATAATATATATTAATATTATATAATATTTCACATTAAACTTCATTTTGTATTTAATTTGTGTTAATATTTCTTATAAGTTAAAGGTGAGATTTCTATAATAAATTCCCTATTCTACCTTTTGAGACCCAGTTTCTACTTTTGCTTCTCAGAAATAATTCCCAACTTAATTACAGACTTTAGAGATTTGTGACATATTTATTTTCACATTAAACTAATAAATTTAAAGTTTTCAAAATTAATAAAAACCATCTACTTTCTTTTGAAATAAACTATTTATTATTTAAACTCTTGCCACCCGAGTTCAACCTGTTTCGGTTTTATTTTTGGCCAGACTTCTAGCCGCAGAGACCATTTCTTTTGCCCATTAATCAGCGCTCCCTTATGGCTTATGCTTTTCCTGGGACAAAAGCCCAATGAGGGGCTATCAATCAGCGGCTAGCTCGGAGACTCCTCCATGGTGTCTATATACCATATACATTCGGCGGAGCAGATGGGCTCCAAGCACTCCGCATGCGTCGCTGACTCGGAGAGCAGGTCCGTGACTTGGCCTCTTAGGGCTAAGACTGGGACTGGGATTGGGACTGGGATTGGGACTCGCACTGGGACTGGGACTCGGAGGTGCTGCGTGTCGCTGATTGTTTTGTCATTAGCATGACCGCCGAGAGTCGGCGGTGATCTTCGACTTTTGATTCGGACTCGGCGTCCGTTGATTTATTCAGCCTCGTCGTCGGCTTCGGCTGGCTCTTTTGTCCCAAGCAGGTCACTGAACTGAACTCTTTCATTCCCATTCCCATTCCCATTTCTATATTTCTATATTTCTATTCGCATTTCTACTTTTCCACACGCATTTTTCTATAATTTTGTTTATTCGTTTTCGGGGCAAATTTCAACTTGGTCCGTCCACTTGAAATTATGCCGCCATCGACCGCAATTATGGCCCGCGTTCTGAGTGGGGGGCTCTCTCTTGGCCAGATTCTGGATTCCAGCTCCCAGCTTCTGGCCAGAACTTTTTCGCATAAAAACCTAATGCCACGGCTGCGGATCGTACAGTTCGGTTCGGACTTTGCTTACAATTAGGAGTTAATTCCTCTGCAATTTCTGTTTCTGTTGCTGTTTCTGGTTTCTGTTTCTGATTTCTGGAAGAGATGACCAAGCTGGGAGTTGCCTGTCTGCTGGCGGCCATCCTCTGCGTGGCCCTGGCCTCGGTCTCGGTCTCGGCCGAGCCCCGCCTCCAGAGCCTCCAGAGCCGTCGGCAGCTGGTCCAGAGGGGTCAGCAGCATCCCTACATCTTCCTGACCATTCCCCAGGGCCGTGCCAATGCCGGCTCCGTGGTCCAGGGCTTCGAGATTGTCGAGGAGGTGGACGACCAGGAGGAGGACCGGGATCACGACGAGGCCAACGACGACAACGATGAGGAGGACGAGCTGGAGCGCCAGCTGGGCCTGAACTTTGCCCGAAGCGGCCTCGTCCAGGACCTGGAGGAGGAGGAGGAGGAGGAGGACGATGCCGAGCAGGATGACGACCAGGAGCAGCTGCAGCAGGTGCTGCCCAAGAAGACCCAGATGATGGTAGCGCGGGACCAGGCCGGCGCCATCATGGTGCCCGACGGCATCATCGAGATCGAGGGCCAGAGCGTGCTCGACGAGAAGACGGGCAAGGCCGCCCTCCTGGTGCCCCGCGCCGCCCTCGATGCCATTCCCGATGGCGCCGTCGTGGCCCTCATGGAGCGCTCCTCCCTGACCGGCTCCGGCTCCGGCTCCGACTCCGACGAGGTCGCGGAGGAGCGCGCCAACCGCGTGGTGGTGCGCCGGCGCAAGAACAACGGGCGCCGCAACGTCCGCCGGAGGGGCACGAACGGCCGTCGTCGCCGCCGTCCCGCCCAGCGGCGTCGTCGCGGCGGCAACCGCGGCGGCAACAATCGCCGGCGCAACGTCCGTGTCATCCGTCCCAATGGCGGCAATGGCGGCAACCGGCGGCGGGCTGGCAACCAGCGGCGTCGCGGCCAGGTCGTCCTCCAGGGCTAAGCCAGGAGCCACCACCAGGAGCCACCAATGCCAACCCCCTCTCTCTATAGTATTATAGTTAAGATCCCTCCACGAACCAGGACCCCTTACACGATGCGACAAATAAATAAAATGTGATATAAAACTTAATCCCCTTGCGTTTATTCTTTTACAATTCTGGGAATTTGATGCTGGAGTAGGTTATCTGGAAGGATAAAAAAAGATATAGTATATACAGATATAAAGATATTATATCTTATAGAATATAATATTATATTAAAACGATTTCTAAACAAAATTATATATATTCGAAATTCAAGAGTATTTCCCTATTTATTAAAGAAAGGATGTAAAAAGATATAATATATAAATATAGAAAGATATCAACTAAATTATATATATTCGAAATTCAAGAGTATTTCCCTATTTATTTAAACAATTTTGGTGAAGGGTTCTGGCTTTTCTTGGCATCTAATCGAGTGTTGATTTAGTATGAGAAATAAAATTAAATTAAATAACAAATAAATAAATATTAGTTATAATTCTACAATTCTTCAAGCTATTACTATGTACTGCAAAGAAAAAAAGAGACATTATTCAATATCCGATCATATATATTTATATAAATATTGCCTGGCATTATAGTCAAGTTCCGACTTAGGCGAATAACTGCCTAATGGGAAGTTTACTATTTTTGCTTTTTTATAAACACTGTCTTGGAGCAAAGGGACTTACAGCCCTCGATTTTAAATTAAATTTTTATATATCTAAATTAAATTATGTATTTAACTCGCAGTCCCAAATATGACTAGAAAAAGACGCCAATAGTTTACTCCATTAAGTAATTATTAAGCAAGTGATTTCTCTTGGAATAAATACAATGTTTTATACGGCAAACACACACTGAGAACTTGATCATTAAAACCAATGATTGTTCAAGTTCCTATCATATTTTTTCAAGCTTATAATAAGATTTAAATGGGAAATCTTACAAAGGGTACCGTTTTACCCTATAAGTACCGGGTATAAAAAGAACGGAGAGATCTTCAATTAGTCTTTGTGATTTATGATTCACAAATCAACGGAATATCATAATAAATTTCACAAGATGCTTCAAATATGATCGTAGACTGATACATAGCTTATCATAGTTCTTAAAGGTTATATATATTAAGACAACTAAAGAGATAATCATAAAATAAATCCCCAGTCCCAGATTGGCTGGATTTCCTTTTCTTTTCTTGAATGTATTCAATTTTATTTGAATTTGTTTAAAAACATTAATTTTTAGCCAAGTTCTGGGTAAGCAAACTATAATGAGCCAAGGACAGCCTAGGGCTGAGGACCTAGAACTTCAGTTTTAGCCAGGTTCCGTGGGTCAATCTGATCTTTTTTTGTGGTCTGCAGCTATTCTGTGAAAATAAATGTTGGGTTTAAGTCCGATTTAGTTCGAATTTAATTTCTAAAGAGTTTCAAAAGCAAGGCACACATTTCTCCAACCTGGCAGCCTCTGAGAATAATTAATAACAAATTGCTGAGCTTGTAACTAGTATTAGTTGGTGAGCGGAAATTGAGGCGAGCGAAGAAAACGGTGAAGTGATGGCCCAGAACTTCTGTTTGGGCCAGATTCCGCGGGTCAATCTGGCCGCTTTCTGCTGCTTTTCCTCCGCTTCTTAACGTCTTGACGTCTTGACGTCAATCAATCATCGGCTGCTCAGCGAGCGAAAGAAGAATGCCTTTTTCGTTTGTGTTTTTTTTTTTTTTTTTTGGCAAATGAGTTGTGCGAGCGGGGGGAAATTAGCATAAAATTCGTACGCCTCTAAACCGCGACCCTGTTCACTCTGACCCCGGGCGAACTCTGGCTAATAGAGCTGACTAGGGAGCCTGGACCCGGGGGGTGGTGGTCGGGTTCGGTTCTGGGGGCCGAGGAGTGACAGCAATCGATCAGCTGGGCTCCCAGAAGTGGCTATATAATCCCAGGGCCGGCCATCAGTTGTCAGTCAGTTGTGAGTGCCCAGCTCAGTGGCAACAAGTGAATCCAGGAACCACCAAGCGGAAGGAGCCTACCTCTGAACCCTCCCCTCTCTAAATTTGTACTCCTCGAGAACCATCTGAAACCGCAGAATGCACGGCCTGCTTCAGCTGAGCCTGGCTCTGGCGCTCTGCGTCCTCCTGGCCCCCACCGGCAGTCTGGGTGAGTCTCCTCTCCTCTCCTCTCCCAATCCCAAGTGTAAAGATCAGGGCAAGTTCTTGGTTATTTCTGAAGAGCTGCCCAAGATCAATCATTCATTGGAGGCAAGGGAAAATCTCTATAAAATCTCTATAAAATCTCTATAAAATCTCCCACCTTTCCTCTACTTCAAATCGAGTCCTTTAACCCCCAACCTTTGAACTCAACTAACTTGCTCTCTTTCCTTGCCGCACCCCAGCCGAGCGCCGCCTGGGCTACCGCCTGGACCAGCGCCTCTCCGATCCGGCGGCCGAGGCCCGCTTCACCTCGTCGATCGCCAACAAGCTGACGGCCCTGAAGACGAGCAGCACCTCCTCCTCGACGGAATCAGTAACCAGCACATCACCCAGTACCACCACGCCCACTACCAGCACCACCTCAACCTCCGCCCCTACGACCCCAACCGCAACCACCTCTACATCAGCCACCACCCCAACAACCAGCCGCGCCTTCGGCTTCGGCTCCGGCCTGGCGGCACCCGAGGAGCCAGAGGACCTGGCCGAGGATCTGGCCCGGTCCTTTGCCGACGAGGATGAGCAGGACGACGACGAGGACGACGATGAGGAGGTAGCCAGCTCTGGCGCTGTCGGTGGCGAGGACGAGGACGAGGTCGATGACTACTACATGCTGGCCTCCGGCCTGCCCCCCCAGCAGCAGCAGCAGCAGGCGAGCAGCGGCAACAACAACAACAACAACAACGGCAACGGGGGCGGACCCACGGAGTTGCAGTGGCGCCAGTTCCAGAGCCAGCAGCGCCAGCGGCGCCGCATCCAGCGGCTGCAGCGGGAGCACAACCAGCGGATCCGCGGCCTGCTGCGCCGCCAGCGCCAGCAGCAGAGGCGCAACCAGCAGCGCCTGCGCCGCCAGCGCCAGCAGACCCGTCGCCGGACCTTGCAGCGCCAGCGGCGCAACCGCAACCGCAGCCAGTCGCAGCGCCAGCGACGCCGTCAGGCCATGGCCGCCCGCCGTCGTCGCCAGCAGAATCAGCGTCGTCGCCGGCAGCAGCAGCAGCAGCGGCGCCGCTTCATGCGCCTCCTGCGCCGCCGTCGCGGACGTCGTGTCTAGATCCTGATGTCCTGATGTCCTGATGTCCTGATGCCCGACCCGAACCCGAACACGAGCCCGAAATAAACTGAACTTTGTATGCAAATCAATGCTTTTTTTTTTTTTTTCTTTATTCATTGTTAATAGTGCATTTAGATCCTGTCAGCAGGATGGATTGCAGAGCAGGGGGATCTGTGGAGCAGGATCTTTGGGAGAGCATAGGAAGATCAGGGAATTCTTGCTTGGAACTATTACATCAAGAACCCAAGGTACGCTGATAGTTCGAGTTTATAGTTAGTAATAGTATTAGTTTTAATGTTTCAATGTGTGTTTGGTTTCGTTCCTGTAGTCGTAGTGTGACCGTAGTCTTCCTTTTCACTTAATCCTAATTTCATGTAATCTGAGCGAAATCTTAACATGAAATGCTAAATGCCTTACAGAATGCTAAATGCTAAATGCAAAGTACTAATTTCATGTAATCTGGGCGGAATCTTAACATGAAATGCTAAATGCCTTACAGAATGCTAAATCCTAGCCATTTAGCATTTAGCATTCTGTAAAGCATTTAACATTTCATGTTAAGATTATGCAAAGTACTTATTCAATCACATTTAACATATTATTGTTATTAGGAACTTTTACTAGAGATTGTAATTTAAAAAAAAAATTATGATCATTCTAAGCACTTCCCAAAGATATTATATATTATGTAAAAACCCAGAAATTAGCAGGAGAAATATACAAAATATAGCTCTTTAGTCAACATCTCTGAGTGTCTATAGGATCAGTACTTAATTTAAGATTAATAATGAAATAGTTACAAATATTACATGTGGTTAATGAACACTAGAGCCAGCTATTCCCAGCGGTGGGGTCAGCGCTTCGGACCCCTGGTTCATTGACACTGGGCCGCCACTTTCGCCCTTTGAAAGAAGCCACAAGAAGAGCTGAGAAGCTGAGAAGCCGAGAATCATGGCCAAATATGAATATGCAAATGCCGGCGATTCGCGAGATATATGCAAATGATCTTCGATCGGCTCGATCGGCGGGGTTACGGGTCAGAGCTGCTTGGATTATTTATGGCATTATGCAAAGCGCTTACAGCGCGCGGGGTAAATGGCTTTCTTGCTGGGCCCTTTCTTCGTAGGCCTAAAAGAGATGGGCCTAAAAGAGCTAGAGGGCCTATAGGCGTCTCTGTTCCACCCGCAGACCCGGTGTAACCGGCGTTGTAACCTCCATGTAAGTCTGTTACATATAAATATGCCGGGTCTCGACCCCAGAAGTCAGTCACAGGCCCACAGCCCAGCAGCCATCCAAGAGATTCGCCATCCAAGCCAAGAGCCCTTAGAGCCCACACAGTCAAGGATTACCCAAAAGAAGATGCATCCGATGAAGGGACTATTGATTGTGGTGTGCCTGGCGGCCCTTGCCAGCGGTGGGTCTTCGCCATCATCCTCCTCCTCCTCCACTGATTCTAAATTCTAAACTCTCTGTCTCGTTTGCAGCCAAGCCCCAGCAGAACTTCCAGGTATTTGGACGCCAGCGGGATGAGCCCGCCGCCCAGGGACGCCTGAGTGCCTCCCAGCTCACCGACATCCTCAACAGCCTGAAGGGCAGCACCTCCAGCACCACAGCGGCGCCCACCACGACCGCTGTTACCACACCAAGCACCACAACCTCAACGTCCTCACCCACGACTCCCACGGAAACAACAAGCACCAGCACAACGGGCCCCACCAGCACCACTGGCGGCACCTCCACTGGCACCGCTCGCCAAGCCAACAACGAGCTGGAGGACGACGACGAGGATCAGGATGTGCAGGAGCAGGAGCAGCAGCAGCATCACTTCCAGCTGGAGAACGACGAGGACGAGGACAGCCTGGAGCAGCACTTCGGGCACGGCCAGATGGCCCGCTCGCAGGCCAGCCGTCGCCGCCAGCTGAACGCCCGCCGGCAGCGCCAGAAGATGCAGCAGCGCTTCCGCCGCCGCCAGCAGCAGCAGCGCCGTCGCCGCCAGCAGCAGCAGCAGAAGCGTCGCCAGCAGCAGAAGCGTCGCCAGCAGCAGCGCCGCCGTCGCCAGCAGCAGCAGAAGCGCCGCCAGCGCCGCAACCGCCGCCAGAACATGCGCCTGGTCAACCGCTTCCGCCAGGCCACGCCCAACAGGAACCGCATCATCCGCGTCCAGGGCTAGTCCCCTCATCCCGTCCCCCCTTTCCGAACCCGAATAAAGAGCAATGATTCCCGCAAAGCGTCCAAGGACTTTCTTTCAGTGGCCAGCAATTGGCAATTGGGGCATCGCTGGGGAATAACATTCAATCGATCTCCAGTTCTGTCTGGTGCCTTTAATAATAATTGAATAATTTAATCATTTTTTAGCGGATAGTAATCCCTTACAAGAGATTTATTTATTTCTTTCTTACTTTTTACCCAAAAATTAATTAATTTTAAGAGTTATGGCCAAGAGTTAGGGCTTACTTACTTAATTTCGAATGAATATAGGCAACATATATTCAAAAACTCGTGGGGGAACTCCCCCAGAATTTTATGAGAATAATGTTCAAACAAATGGCCAACCAATACATCACAAAAGAGATTTTGAATAGGGCTTAAACTATCCAAGCTTTATTATCAAATCCCAAAAGCCAAGCCTAAACAAAGCAAAAATAAGGTAAATTCTGAAGTAAACTCAGAAAACAAAACCAGAAATGGAAGGAAACTAAGGGCCTTCGAGGACCAACGATTCTCTTTAGCTGTTTTGTTTCTGAAATAAATATGCGGCTAATATAAAATAAATATAAATACTATGATCTTTCCAAATTAAAATCGAAAGTCATAGGATCTGAAATTGCTGCGGCTTAAGCGGGAAAAAATGCACAAATAAGGGCCTCAAAACATTCCAATTGAACTGCTACTAAATAGGAAAAAAACATACAATTAACTAAATGTAATTAAGCTATTTAGGATAATACATTTATTTCGAACTGCAACAAAAAGAAAACAAAAACAAAATAAAGGCTAGAATAGGGATATATTGGATTTTATTTAGTTATTTTTTTAATTCCAATGCGGACTACGATCTGCAAATGCGAATGCGAATTGGCGCTTTTAGAAAATGTCGTGCGTGTCGTGGGTCAAACTAGTTCAACGATCGGCGGTCAGCGAAATTTATGCAAAAACTTTAGCGGCGAATGTGCAAATTTGCGAAAAAAAGAAATGATAATGAGATCAACCGCCTCTGGTTCGCCGGTTGTTGGTGTTATCCGTAACTGGGGCGTCGGGTATATAACCCCCGTTGGCCGCTGGCAATAGCACAGTCCACCGGCGACCTTCCCCCAGGCACACACAGCTTCCCACAGCTCCTCCAGCCACCAGCCTCCAGCCAAGTATCAGTTTCGGCCACATTTCCTGGACAAAACCCCAAAAACGATGAAGTTCATCTACGGGACTCTGCTGGTGCTGGGCACAGCGATTATTGCCCAAGCGGGTGGTGAGTTCAGCCCTTCCTCTAACCTAACCTAACCCCCCGAAAAATGCCTAACCCACTCCCCTCTATCGTTGCAGTGGCTCGCTCCAATGACGAGCCCGTCGGCGAGGATGCCGTCAAGACCAAGTTCCAGGCCTTCAAGCAGCCGGTCCAAATAGAGGCCCGCAGCCTGCAGCAGCTGATGGCGTTGAAGCAGCCCGCCTGTCCCGAACCACCGGCAACTACACCAACTACACCAACTACAACACCTACTACACCAACCACAACTACTACTACATCACCTACCGGACCTACCACAACTGGCTCAACAACACCCACAACAACATCCACAGGAGCCGGAGCACGTTCCTTATCGGGCAGACTCGTGGGCAACAACCAGGTGGCGGGCGATGACGAGGACGTGGACGAGGACGAGGACGACGAGATGGCCGAGGAGAAGTATCTGAGGGGCCAGGCCAACGACGACAACGATGACGAGCAGGAGGATGACGACGACGAGGAGGACAACGATCTAGTGGTGGCCGCCAAGCGCGCCCAGCCCTACTCCTCATCCGGCCTGCGCCGTCGCCCCAGCAAGAGCTCCGGCTCCGGCTCCGGCTCCAATGGCGAACTCTCCACCGCCGAGCTGAAGCAGGAGATCGAGCTGCGTCGCCAGAAGGACTTGAACGACCAGCTGCGCAGGGAGCTTGACAAGGCCCGTCAGGCCTCCAGGCGCAACCGCCGGCGGGCCCAGCAGAACCGCCGCCGCATGCGCCGCCGCAGCCAGCAGAGGTCCCGCCGCAACGCCAACCGTTCCCGCCGCAACCGCAGGCGCCTGAGCCGCCGCAACGCCAACGCCCGCCGCCGCCTGCGCCGCAACAACCGTATGACCCGCCTGCGTCTGCGTCGTCGCGCCAACCGTCGCCGCAACTAGGACCTCTGACCCCCGCCCCCCCAGCCGGCCTGACCTTACCTGACCTGTATGCGAATGTAGAAAGCCAATAAAGCAAATATCCGAAAAACAACAGACTTTCCACCACCACCAATATCGACATATTTCGAAAATCCACAAAATCCAATGAATGCGACTTATGGTACAAATCCCAGCCAACCTTCGCTCTGAGGATCTCCAAGCTGCCTTACTTTTATCATTTCTAGAAATATCTGCATCCACAGATATATCCAAATGTATCATAATATATCACAGTATATAGTATATCACATAATGACCGCTCAGGAAATAATGCCAAGCCAAAAGAGAAGCAGAGAAGCATTTATTGTCCAGAAACCTATCGTAAATCGTAAATTCAGGGCATTCCTGGCTTATAGGGCTATGACACTGCACTTAGAGCCAAGCTAATTATAGTGTGTTCATTACAGACTTGAAAGCAGCCCTAGTGCCAGGATAATACATCACTTTCAGTATAAATTGAATGTAATATAATGGTTTTCTGCAGTGTCATAGCCGTACAAGCGATGCAAATAGCTGGAAACGATATATCGATAGCTTTACGCACACTACCGGCAGATCCCCGATTTCATTAAGATTAAATAGTTGTCAACATCTGTTATTAACAAGAGACAAGAGATTTTTAATGATTCAATTGAATATTAAATTAGGGAATTTCAAACCCAATTGACACGTTTTATACGCAAGAGCTTAAGCAATGGATTAAACGATGGTATTCCATAAAAATAAATCCTAAAAAAAAATACCTCAAGTTATGCTTTTAACTTGGGAATTGAATATTAACAGTCACATGTGCGAGTTTTCTTCTGAAATATGGATTTGGAGATTTGCATATTGAAAGGGCCACGCCCGACCCCATAAAGTATACTATAACCTTTATCTATCTTAAGTCTGGCCAAAAAGATTCAATATCTGATCGCTCTCTCGCTAGAAACTATAGTTTTATTCTTACTTTTACTTATTTATTATAATACAAATAGTATGCTTACAATTTAATGGTTTATCACTTACCTATTTTATTATTTACAGCTTAAACTGAGGAATGATTACTTTGTGGGATTCCTGAGAAATCGAGAACAAGTTGAGGCCACTTTCACAGGCTGCTCGCCTTTGACCCTGCAATTAGAAATCAATTTCAAAGCCCGGTTTTCACTTTTTTTTCTTTTTTTTTTTTCTCATAGCTGAAGAGGGGTTTCAGCACGCTTAGAAAGCCGCCGTAGGAAATTTCAACTATAAAAAACCCACCAGAAACTAGAAGACCGAGGCCCAGAGCCCAGACCCCCAAAAACCAAAAACCAAAAACCAAAAACCCAGAGGCCAGAAACCCAAAGGCGTTCCGCTTGGCGAATGCCCATTGGATGATCGGCAGAACGGGGCTTGACGACGACGATGACGGCGGAGAATATAATGTGATATGCGAATATAGCTGGCAGCGATCAATTGAATGTCGATTGTGTACATAGCATTACCGTTGCTATTGCTTATTTGCATTTCACATTTCTCGCCATTTCACATTTTCTTCTGGGCGACGGCCTATAAAAGCCCTGTCCCGGCCTCGATAATGTATCAGAGCCTGATTGTCCAGCCAGCGGCGAGCAGCAGCAGCAGCACCCCGAAAAGTTCTCCTCGCCGAGTAGTTTCCGAGTCAATCCGAATCCGAGTCCCAGAAATCCCAAAAATCCAACTCCAGGAAATATGAAGCTGTTTGTGTTTGCGGTGATGCTGTCCTGCTGCCTGGCGGTCCAGGCGGCGCCGGAGAAGAAGCTGCTGGCCCGCTCCCGCAACGTCGAGGCCAAGCAGGATCAGGAGGCCAGCCTGGGCCTGGGCCTGGCAGCGGCATCGACATCAGCCGGAGCAGCCGGAGCAGCCGGAGCTCCTCAGGTAGCCAAGGACCCATCGAGCGGCCGGCTCTTCCTGAAGAAGTTCCTCACATTCAAGAACCTGTTCAGCAGCAGCAACCAGCCCGTGATCCCGATCATCATCACGGGAGCGGGCACGAACACGGCGACCACGGGCACAGCCACATCGCCCACCGTGACGGTGACCTCGACGGGCACCATTCCCTCGGCCACGGGCACCATTACCACCTCACCTACCACCAGCGCCACCGGCACCACCTCCAGGTTCACCGTTCGCAAGAGCTACGGTGACGATGAGTCGGACCAGGGCCAGGAGCAGGATGCAGAGATGGACCAGGACCAGGACCAGGACCAGGATCAGGATCAGGATCAGGATCAGGACCAGGTCCAGCAGCCGGCCCAGGCCTATCCCGCCGACCTGATGGACGAGCAGGCCCTGCAGGCCGCACTGGCCGCCGGCGCCCAGGAGTACGAGGTGGTCACCCAGCCGGAGCTGCAGGGCACCGGCCAAAGCAAGGCCACCCAGAGTAGCCACATCAACCTGCGCCGCAAGGGCGCCCGCCGCGGCCAGGTGATCAGCGTCCGCATCCCGCCCCGCTACCGCCGCTACTTCAAGAACGGCCAGAAGGTGATGCTCAACACCGGCAGTCGTCCGGTGAGCAAGCGCCGCGTCGTCCGCAAGCGTGTGCCCAGCAAGAGGATCAACAATGGCAACGGCAACAAGAACCGGCGTCGCGTTGGCGGCAAGAAGAACCGCAAGAACCGCAACAAGAATCGTCGCCGCATAACCGCCGTCTAGGAAGGACCCGAAGCCGAAGCCGAAGCCGAACCCGACCAGCCCGCTCGGACTCCGAGGCCAGCAGCAGCAGCAGAATTTTTTTTTTTTTTCTAATTTATTGTAGCCTAACTCGAAACACTCTCACTGCCACACTTCCTGGGGCATGCCACGTAATAAATGAAGTCCTTTCAAAAGTATTTGTCCTTGGAGGTGTTTGACTAACTGAAGCAAGGGTGCCTACGGCTCCTTCGGCAATTTTCGGGCACGAGCCGAATGGCTCACGGTGCATGGGGTCCCTGTCGGAGCAGCTCTGAGCTAAGCAAAGATATTATTGGTTTTTAGAATAACAAAGGCCGTAAATCCCTTTCAAAATCGTGAGAGAAATGGAGAGAATATTTTTTATTTTATTTATTAAATCTATATTTATTTATTATATTATTATATTATATATATTATGCCCGAACTCCAACACCTTTCCTCTGACTGCACCGAGTAAGATCTAAAAATGATATATACTTCTCTTAAGTAACTTGCTTTGACTTTTATTAAATCAATCAACTTTTTGTTAGTCCAACAAGCTATACCCTAATTAAGGAAATATATCTTTGGTTTTATAGTTTAATATTTATATTTATATTTATAGTAATTTGCATTAATTTAATTCATAACGTTCATAGAGCCCCCCCATGATAGTTAGGATAACATCAAGTTTGACCCATTTGTTAAGCATCTAAAAATTAAAAAAAAAAATTCTAGGAGCCAGCTCACCGATCGTTGATCCCCACAAGAAGATGAACACATATGTATATCGATTTATACATTCCCAGAATCCCATTGAAACCATTGTGCCCGAAGTGCGCACTTGACCCACATTCCGGACTTTTGGCGCTTGATCACCGGAGCTCGGATCGTGACGAATGATGGGGCATATTTTTTGGTATTTAAGCCAGAGCTTTGCCCGGGGCAGAAGGCAAACATGGACGGACACGGGCTGAGGTGGCTGGTGCTCGTGATCGTGTCCGCGATCTGGCTACACTCCATTCCGGAGATCTCGGCCAGGGGCTGCGGCTCCAGGCTGCAATTGCGGGTCGCAGATCCCGACCAGCAGATCGATCTCAGTCGGCTGAGTCCGCTGGAGCTGCAGAAGCTGGCCCAGCAGCTGGCAGCCTTGCAGGATCAGAATCAGGACCAGGACGAGGACGGAGACGAAGATGGAGCTCGGGAGGAGGAGGAACAAGCTGTTGAGCGGGAGGAGGAGTACGAAGAGGACCACAGAGGCAGCAGCAGTCGTCCCTGGAACAGGGTTCAGCGCATCATTCGCCGGCAGCTGGTGAAGATACCCAAGAGATATCTCAAGAAGATACTTCGGCAGTTCGGTTTGGCCAGGAGTATTGGTGGCGATGTGATGCCCGAGCTGGAGGAGTACTACCTCATACCCCTGGAGTGAGGGAAATAATGGTTAAATAAATAAATCGGATAAATAATATTACCTGGCATACTTTTGGGCGCATTTGAAGCAAGGGGTTTCCATACCTTAAATGGGTATTTGCTTGCATTTAACCAAGCCAGCAAGGGCTAACAGCTTAAATGTTAATCAATGTTTAAATTAAGGAACTGGAACTGAAACCGATCGCGATCGGTTGGGACCAGGCAGCTTTTTCCTATTGCTTATCTCAAAGCTTTCGATCGGTTGGCACCAGAGAGCTTTTTCCTATCGCTTATCTCAGAGCTTTCGAACAGCTGACTTTTTTCAGCCTATCGCTCGGCTCTCGCTGACCACACGACCAGCACATCATCGTCTCACTTGCTCAGGAAAACTCGGAAAACACAGGCACAATGGCAACGGGACTACTGGCTGGGAAAGTGGCCTTGGTGACAGGTGGGTACTGGCTAAATTAGCCATCAGATTTCACCTGCTCATTCCCCGGAATTGGAATTTCAGGCGCCGGCTCGGGCATTGGGCGTGCCACCTGCCGCCTGTTGGCCCGGGACGGAGCCAAGGTGATTGCCGCGGACCGCAACCTGCAGGCCGCCCAGCAGACCGCCCAGGAGCTGGGCTCCGATCGCTCCGCCGCCCTGGAAGTGGACGTTTCCTCGGCGACGAGTGTCCAGGGCGCCGTTGCCGCGGCCTTGAAGGCCTTCCAGGTGGCCCCCAGCATCGTGGTGAACTCGGCGGGTATCACGCGCGACGGCTACCTGCTGAAGATGCCGGAGAAGGACTACGATGACGTCTACGCGGTGAACCTGAAGGGCACGTTCCTGGTGACCCAGGCCTTCGCCAAGGCCATGATCGAGGGCAAGCTGAGCGGCGGCAGCATCGTGAACCTCTCCAGCATCGTGGCCAAGATGAACAACATCGGGCAGGCCAACTATGCGGCCACCAAGGCCGGCGTCATCTCCTTCACGGAGGTGGCCTCCAAGGAGTTCGGCAAGTTCGGCATCCGCGTCAACTGCATCCTGCCCGGCTACATAGACACGCCCATGGTGGCCGTTGTCCCCGAGGCCGTCAAGCAGCAGGTGGTGCAGCGCTGCCCGCTGGGCAGGCTCGGCCAGCCGGAGGAGATCGCCGAGGTCATCGCCTTCCTGGCCTCCCCGCAGTCCTCCTATGTGAACGGGGCCGCCATCGAGGTCACCGGAGGCCTGAAGTAGCCGCCGCCGCCGCCGCTCGTCGCGGCGAAGCCAGAAAATTGCATTTACTTGTCAAGCCATAGCAGTGAATATTTTTGTTTTCTTCCCAATTATACATATGTTGTGCAGCCCTAAACGGTGTGTCTCTGATCGGTGGTATATACATCTATATATATTCTCACACCTGGCTTAGGTTAACAGGTGTTGCTAATTATAATTATTCGGGCTAATCGCAAATAATTATCGCCTTACGGCTGTTATCAGCGGCTACGCGGGCGCCATCTGGGGGCGATCGTGCGAAGCAAGTGAGGAAAGCTTTCGGGCCTATCGATAGCTACTATCGATATTTGATAAGTGTGGTGAGTTTCCCTGCAGCCCAAAAGTATGCCACACAAGAGTCTTGTTGCGGTTGAAATTTGATAAATGAACTTAAAATAAAATAATTTATTACAAAATATTAGCACTGTATCAAAGTATTAGATAAATATTAAAAGCTTAAAATTTTTAAAAAGGTATTACAACATTCTCAAATATATTTAAAACTCTAAATACAAATTTAAACAAAATATTTGATATTTAAACACAAATATAAAGAAAAGAGGGCGTAAATAATGATTGTTCAAAAAATGTAACCTTAATATTCCTTAAATTAATAAACATAATAAATAATTTTTAAGTTGCTGAATAAATTCAGTTGCAGAAATGATATACATAACATAAATAATAATAAATAAAAAATAAATAAAATAAATATAATAAATCAATATAAGAAACTGAACTAAAAAGTATACCTAAAATAATATTTTAATTTCACAAATAAATCCATAAATAAACCTTGACCAAATAAAAACAATTTAAAATTAAGTTCTCCTTTTATTAACTAATTATTTCCCATGAATTCCTTCTTTCTTATATTTATCGACCTCAGATCGCTTACCTATCGATCCTGAAAGTGCAGCTTTTATCGATTTCGATTGCATTTATCTCGATAAACCCACCCTCGGTGGCTAATATTTTCTATTCCAACCAAATTGGCCGGAAAGACGTTTCCCTGGCAACCCCACCATCTCCGCTTCCAATGGACCGCAAAAGGAGCATCGAAGTGGGAAATGGAATGCGTGACACGGCTTGTTGTGGTCAAAGGGGGCTGCAGGACCCACCGAAATGTACAATATTAATATATTTCACAATTCCCCAGCTGCTAATTAACTCAGTCGCACACACACACTCCCGGGGAGATATATGCATGTCAACCGCCACACATATGTTTGCGGGGTGGCAGGAAAGCGGGAAAGCGGGAAAGCGGGAAAATAGGGTGGCTTTCCCCACTCTGCGGTCGTGCGCGCAATTTAAATAATGAAGACATTTTATTAATTCAAGAAATTCAACTCGCCACGCACACAAAAGCAAACAAGCTGGCACACATCGGCCAGCAATTACAATGGAGACCCGGCATTAGGCAACCTCCGACCTCGAACCCCGAATCTCCAACCGCCGACACTGCCGCATAGAACTTGCCAGGCATTTTTGGGGTTAGGGCTGGTCCACCCCCAATGACGGCCAACCCTCCCCCAGCTGCTGCTGGCTGGTGCGTTTCCCATTTCCCATTTCCCGACCCGACTGGTTTTTAGTGCATAGTGAAAAACAAAACATTTGCTAATCATATGAGGCGACCCTGAGTGGCAACACTCAGAGAAAAAAGGAGGAACCCGGGAATATTATTTAGATAATTATTTAGGCTGATTCAGGCATCGTTATGGTTATTATTATTTGGGGAATATTTTAACGCTTACATATTTATTTCTGACTTAGATATTGTTAGGACTAACATGTACTTATAATTCTCAACCTCTTATTCGCGGCATATTATTCAGTTGTATTATTTATATTTTAATTTTAAATTCTTACTCTTATTCTGTAAATACTTTAAAGTTTGCTTTATTATTTATGCATTTTTTATTATTATTCAAACTAACATGTACTTAAAATTCCCAACCTCTGGTTCAGGGATTCTTGTTCAGTTTCTCTAAAGAAACCTTACAATTTTTTTCCCACTATGAAATTATGAAATTTTTATAGCTAAACCTTTTTGTTTGCAGTGCCCAAGTCCACCTTTCTCTGTCGCTCCTTGTAGCAATTAACAACGCACTGCGACACAAGCGGCGACGACAAGCCAACACTTGAGCCATAAAGCAGCCCAACACGACCCCCGGAACGACCCCTAAAAAGCCGAACACACCGAGAATCCGAGACCCCACCTCCCCACCAACCCCAAAAAAAACACCGAAAAACCCGGAAAACCAGGCACCCCCGAAACCGACCAGCGCTTTGGCACTTGCCATATCTCATGTTAATGAAATCGTAACTCTTCGTGCGCCTCGTGTCCGTTTTTTGTGCCATCTCCTGGCCACCCCGTCCCTCCTCACCTTGAATAAAGGATAAAGAAGGGAAAAAGGAGCCCTGGGATCTCGAAAGGATGTTGGATCACATAGCCTGGTGATTAACGCGCCGGAAAAACTCCGCACGACTTCACGGACAATGGAAATGTGAATTTCTGGCGGCGGGCAGGACGAACAAAAGGTGCCACAGAAGTTGGCCAGTTGTCAGCAGTTATCGCAGGTCCTTCGGGTAAATCTAGCCAGAGGAGATTTCTGGGAGAGGTAGGACTATGTATTATAAAATTATAAATAGTAATGTTATTTAGCTGAATAATTTCATGGCATAATATTAAATAATATTTGAGACATAAACTTCCATAACCTTTTAACTATATTATCAAGTTCCTTTTTCCAATTCTATCAAGTGATACATTTTCATTATTTTGACCAAATTCTTTTCCTCTAATTTGGTCCTTTCTCCGCCTTCTCTTTCATTGAAAAAAAAGAAGCTAATTAACAGACATTGCAACTTCTTTCTGGCCAAGTGCACGTATGTATGTTCCAGACCGCCCACTCGAATAAATACCTCCTCCCCCCCTATTCGAACCCACACATCACACATACTACCAGCGACCTACCCCCTGCGGGCCACGTGTGACAGCGAGGGTCGTTCGGTGACAAAGGGCAACTAATTTAGTTTAATGGGCGTCGTGCGCGACTTTGTTGCCCGCAGCCGCAGAATTTCTTGCGGCCAACACTTGCCTCCAGGGGCGTCGCAAAAGGGGGGGCGCTGCAAGAGGGGTTATTTTTGTATTTTTGCGGGTGGTGGCACTAGCTCTACGCACTCTCATTAAGCATTTTTAGTCGAGCTTAGCGAGCCGTTTGTTTGCACTGTCAACTCTCCAACTCGGCTAAGTGGACTGAGAGAAAATCTTTGATTCAAATAAAAATAAACAATTTACCAACTTTTTTATGCTGCAAATAAATTAAATGAACTTATAGCTTACGGTATTTAACGGTATTTATAATTCCCAACTCCTTTTTTGGGGCATAAAGTTTATATTTTATCCACTGAAAGACCTCGATGAATTGCTAAGTAAACAATTATTATTATTATTGTAACATCAGCGTACTTCTCCATATTTTTTTTCCAGTGCCCAAACGCCGAGCTGACAGTTCGACTCCGAGAACTCCGAACTCCGCACTCCGAACTCCGGCTGGCCATAAATTAACACACATGACTAGCGGTGGTGGACCGACCCGACCAAGTGCTCCAACTGGTGGCAGCACAGTTGTCCTGGAACATTTTCATTTCACTTTTGTTTGTTTGATTTTTGGCTTTTTGCAGTTAGCTGACAGCCCGGCGACCTGGCCAAATTAAAAATGTTTCGCTCCCCTTATTTGTCTTTGGTCTTTGATGTCCGGAACGCGCAATGAATTCGCTTCTTTCAATACAGTTTTGTTTTATTTTATTTTTATTCAGTTTTTTGTTGGTTGTTGTGTTTAACTTTGAGTGTGTGTGTGTGTGTTTTTTCGCTGCTTATTTGTTTTAATCATTTGCATTTTGTATACAGAAAACATTTGTTCGTCTCGCGCTTAATTGCTGAAACTAATCAAATATCCACAGCTAATAAATATAGCAAAAAGTGGGGTAATATTAAGGGGGGGTGGTTGCACGTTTCACACACTTTTGCAGGGGTTCCTTATTTGAAATACGCTCGTTTATCAAAATATAATGCTTAGGGGCTATGAAAAAAAATGTATGTATGTATATATATAGCTATGTCTATACGCTCTATAAATGCTATGTTAAATATGCATGTGTATCTTTAGTTAGGCTATAACTAGGATAATTAGACCGTTATACACTTAGAAGTACACTTAGCACAATTGAACTGACGAATTGAATATATTTCTCCTACTTCCTTTTTTTTTTTGTTTTTTTTGTGGATTTTCTGTTCAGTTTTGCTGGCTTTGAGATGTGTGGGCGTTTCATAAGTTAAGGCGACTGTCAAAGATCTAGCTTCTATATTTATTTAGCTTACAACTCACTATCGCTCACTACGGCTTCGGCTTCGGCTTAGTTGCTAGCGAGATAAAAAATAATGCTATACTCGTATAATGCAGAAAGGTTGATGGGGGCGATCCCCGCCCCGACTTAAATACTATCAGGTACTTTGGCATTTTCGTTCGCTTACAAGTAATGGCCATTCAACTGAATGTCCTTATGCTGCGGCTGCTGGTGTATACATAGATTTTTTGCTCTAACATTTAGTAATTAAGCTTTAACATTTAGCATGTATACATAATTGATTTTATTTTTTTGCGAGCTTTCAGGGGCAGTTATTAGGGGGAAAGCCAAGCAAAAAAATAAATAATTGAAATAATAAAATAAAGAATTAACTAGAGGTTAAGAGGCAAAAAAGAAACTCTGAATAAAATAAGTAACTAAGTAGTAAATGCATTTAAACCTCACTTTAGCAGAGAACAAGTTCAAAACCCGCCTCTGATATTTTTAAAGAATTTTAATACCCTCAAAAACCGCCCCAGAAACTCTTTTTCTTTTTTAACTGGAGGTTAAATCACCAGTCAATTTATTTCCGTAAGGCGTTCTCCTAACAAGCAGCCCTATTCCTACTTCTTGTAAATGCTTAACACTCATTCTTTGAAGCTTAGTCTCTGCGATTAGCCTACACTCTAAGATCGATAAAAAAAAAGGAAAAAAAAAACTGGTAAAGCTAGAGACTAAGGCAGGGATGGTCACCCAGGCTCCCTGCTCTACGATGAATATTCAAGTTGAATCGATGCTAATGTTCGGCTTACGACTACGTGTGTGTGGGGGGTGTGAGCTAAGTCCTTAGATCCTTAGTCCTTAGATAAACCATAAACCTAGGCGATGCAAATTTTTGGTAGCTGAAAGATAGCACCACCAGCGGCCCCCAGGAGGCCCGGGGCCTCGAGTCCTTTGAGATCAGTCTTAGAGATGGCCCCTGGGGATGCCTCGGCTGGTGGCTGGGTGCTGGCGGCTGGTGGCTCCTCATGTCTAAAAACATGTCTGAATTTAAACGGCTGTGGGCGGCGGCAGGAGCGAGGAGTTGGAGGACCTCAGGTAGGGGTTGCCGTAGATGGCGCTGTAGCGCGGATCCACGCTCAGGGCCATGGAGCTGGGCACCACCACGTGGGTGGTGGTGGCGGTGGTGGTGCTCTGGTTGGAGCAGCTGCCATTGGGCGAGGAACTCACCACCGAGGCCGTGGTGGACTGCAGGCTGGGCAGCCCGTTGTCCTGCCTGATCTCCCTTGAGCCGATGATGCTGCCCGTCAGGCTGCCGCCGCTGCTGTTTGTCAGGAAGGTCATGGGCAGGGTCTGTGAGGGCTGCTGGTGATGGTGCTGCTGGTGGCTCTGCTGCTGGTGGCTCTGCTGCTGCTGCTGCTGCTGCTGGTGCTGCAGCTGCATCTGATTCTGGTGGTTGTTCTGGAGGATGGTGGAGCTGCCATTGGACTTGGTGGAGCAGGTGGTAAGATACTGAGGCGGGGGGCTGTAGTGGGTGCTGTAGTCGCCGTACGGCACATAGCCGCCGGATATGTCCACCTTGAGGTCGCTGTAGTTGGAGGTGCGGTCGCCCGGCTCCAGCTTGCAGCTGACGCCACCGTTCTTGGTGATCTGGTGCTCGCTGATCACGTCCGCCTGCGGCAGCTTGGTGCTCCGCCGGCACTTGATGTACACCACAATGAGGATGGTGAGGACGAGCAGGAAGGCCACCACCGAGATGCCGCCCACAATGGTCATCAGCAGGGAGACGCTCTCTGGAAGAGAGTGAGGGGAAAACACAGGGGAAAACAGGTGAGGATAAATCGAAATTCCCACTGAGAAAACTGCCTTAAACCCGAGCAATAAAGATATACTCACTTTTGGCCTGCAGCTGGATCTCCGCCACATCGTTGCCATAATCATTGACCACCGTACAGTTGTACTTGCCATAGTGATACGCCTGGCTATCCCGGATGATGAGCGTGCTCTTCACGCCACCGGGCACGGCGTCCACCAGGATGGAGTAGTCGTGACCGGACTCCGAGCTTATCTCCTGCCCATTGAAGGTCCAGGAGACATGCCTGGCCCTGGGCACACTGCTGGCAAAGCACTCGATCCGGGCCGTGTCGCCCACCAGTCCGTACTGCGATCTCGGCGAACTGATCGCCGGCGAGCCCTTGAGGTAGACATAGGCGTCCGCGGAGATCTCCGCGTAGCCGGGCACATTGGCCTTGCAGTAGTACCTGCCCGCCGTCTCGTTGCTCACGCTGAAGGTGAGGTTGGTGCTGGTGCCCACCACCCGGTCGCTGGGGTGCTGGATCCACACGATCTCCGGCTGCGGATTGCTGTCCACCTCGCAGCTCAGCGAGACCACGCTGCCAATGTCCGCCTCCAGGGACTGGGGACGCTGCCGGAAGCTGGGGGCGTCTATAAAGGATGATTTTTTAAATAAAAAAATTAAGTAAATAAAAGTAAATGAAATAAAAGAAGGCACTAAGGAAATTAAGGCTTACAGCTGATGTCCAGGGTCTCGCTGTCCTCGCTCTTGCCCACGGAATTCTGCACCTCGCACTTGACAATCGCGTCGTGGAACTTGCGCGTCACATTCCGAATTACCTAACAAACAAAAAATAAAAAACAATTAAAAAACGGTGGAAAAACACACACACAAGAAAATAAATAAAATATATTTTTCAGAGTGAGCTGCGGTTAATTGTGGGAACGTTAGGCCTTTCCGGTGGCCAGGCTGGTACCAACTGGTTCCAATAATTGCCAGCATTATACAACAGCAGCGGCAATAGTTGCTCTAATTATGCGGCAAGTGGAATGCGAACCAGTTTCAGTTCCAGGAGGGGCAGGAGTTAGGAGGATAGGAGGAGCGCCACTTACCATCTCTGTCTTCTGGCCGCCAATGATCGGTTCGTCGTTGATGAACCAGCGGTACCGGACATCGCTGGGATTCGCATCTGCCCGGCACTCCAGGCGCACCTGCGAGTGCTCCACGATCCGTGTGGCTCCCGTGGCTCCCAGGGGCGAGGGGGATCCGCTTAGGCCAGTGCCAGTGGTGGAGCCAACGGGCAGCGATCCCATCACATTCACCTTCACCTTGGGCGCATATTTCACCTGAAAAAGGTACGAAAATGATCCTGGTTAGAGTTGAACTGGGAAATATTGGGGAATAAGTTAGTGCCAACCGAGAATGTATGTAACAGGCAGAATAAAGTATATATACTCTTGATCAGCATCATCAGCCGAGTCGATTTAGCCATGTCCGTCTGTCTGTCCGTGTAAAACAACACATCTCAGAGACTATAAGAGCTAGAGCTACCAAATTTAGTGACAACATTGGAATCTGTTGCGCGCAGATCGAGTTTGTTTTAAAATTTAGACACACCCACTTCCGCCCCCGAAAATCATAAAAAACGATATATAAGCTATAGTCGTGATTTTCGGCTTAAAGTAAATAGATATAATTATTAAGTAGGCATTCGCTGGCGTCTTCTGAAAATTTGAGTAAAATCGGATGGTAAACATGGAAGTTATTAAACAATAAAGTTTCTGTGTATGCTTATTGTCCTTCTCTCTCTCAAAGGCTAGGAAGTCAGACACTTGCAAAGGGTTCCGTAGCATTGAGTCAAAACAAGAGGTCAATAGTCACCCTCTCGCTCTATCGCACTGCTCAGGAATACTTTCCGGGTGTCTGAGCACATAGCTTTTGAGAGAGACATGTTTCTAGCAACTTTTGTCTTCATTTCTCAACATTTTCTTTTTTCCATGTTCATGTCTAATTTAATTTAATCCACAATGCTTTGGGTACCGGGTATCTCACAGTCGGTCAGACTCGACTGCAGCTTTCTCACTTCTTATTTTTGATTTATTTATTTCCTTAAAATAATGAGTTTTTTTTTTTTTAAGGAAATTAAATAACAAACTTAACCGAAGTTTGGTTTTTAGATAAGGGAAGGAAAACACCATCCTTTGGGCTAGAAGCAAGGACCCTTCAGCTCGAGTTCAATCAGAATGGGAATCCCCTCTCACTCAACTTCTAGGCCTGACATCTTCGTCAGGGATTTGTCAGCGCCCTGGACACGTGACTCGGCTGGGGCTGGGGACCGTTCCTTGCCAAAGCCAATGACAAGTGGGCTGAGGTCAGGTCATTGTTGGCTCCTCAATTTCACACCCATATCCCGGACGATGGGAGGCCGGAGGGAGGCCTTTATGTCGGGGCATGAATTAGCCCGTCAGTGTCGTGCCATGTCCGGCACAAAAGCCCATTCAAAAAATACTATCCCCCTCCTGGCTGGACTGGCGGAGTGGCGGACTGGCGGAGTGGCGGAGTGACGGGGGTTCCCCTCTCTCGCTTTTGAATGGGCAATGGGCTTCGGCTTCCGCATCGTCCTCGCATCACGTAAAATTGATAGCAGGCTCTCTCGCTCGCCCGTACGTCCATACTATAGATAAGGTAACGGGAATATGCACCGAGAGAAATGTGGTCACTCTCCAGAATTTACAGAAATTATTTAAGCCCTAAAACTTGTAAAAACCCTTTGTTTTGCCTGGAAATATTATAGTTTTCCCTCAGTGTGCCTGGGCCAAAACTGCCGCAATGAGCTGTCAAAGGAGCACTAGGTAACCAGAGGGGGGAGCACTCACCTCGACACGTATCCTCGCCGAGCGGTAGGTGCGGTCCGCCGTATTCTGCGCCTGGCACGTGAAGTTCGTGTTGTGGTGCTCCTTTTTGGGGGTCAGCCGGAGGACGGACTTGGCCGTGTAGCGCCGCAGATCGGGCAGCGGTATTACCGAGTACTCGATGTTATCCGTTAGCACGTTGCCCAGGCCATCGATCCAGGTAATCTGCGGATGGAGAGATGCAGAGATGGAGAGAGGAGCTCTGGTCAGTGGAGATTGTGGTTCTATTAGCCAAAGTCAGAATGGAAAGTTGCCAGGTTTTGGGAACCTATTTTGGCTTACTTTAAATCCAAATAATTTAAATAAATACTTTTAAAGAATCCTGGTAAGCACTCACCTCTGCTGCGGGCTTGCCACCCACCGACACGCACTCGATCTCCACCTTGCGATCCTCGGTGGCATAGATCACATCCCCTTGGGTGATTTTCGGCGACTCCGGCGGCACTAGGACCGTCAGCCCGGCGAACGTTGACCTTATGGCTGGCTGACCCTCTGGACCCGGACTCACTTGACACTGGTACCTCGCATCGTCGTCCAGCATCACCGGATATATGTCCAGGGAGTAGTCACCCTCCTCGTCGCTCCCAACCATGGCATACCGCTCGAACCCGCTGAGATCCCGGGAGGTGCCCAGTCCGAAGTCGTCCTTGGTCCACTGGAGGGTGCCCTGCTTGTTGATCACCCGGCAGGGCAGTGTGACCCGGGCACCCACCACCGCCGTCTGATCCTGCGGCTCCATGGCGAAGCGCTGGTTCTGATAGCTCGTGTAGGGCGAGCTTCTGGCCAGCCCGAAGAGCGCCGCCAGCAGGAGCCACTGCATCGAGGCCATGTCCCCTGACTGGAATAATAATGAAAATTTAAACATATTATTTAGAGATTATTTAGATTTAATAGAAATCTTTATGAGAAAGAGCCTTAGAAAGATCAGTTTTGTTTGCCTCTTATTTATTATTTATTATTAACCCCAATTATTATATTATATTTTATTAAAAATTAAATAGAGGGACTTAAAGGAAAAGTTTATAGAAAAATACCTGAGAAATGTCACTTCTTCTTACCCTTAATTTATTTATTATTATACACCTTAAATATTATATTATATTTAAATAAAAATTATATAGAAAAATGTCATGTCCTCTGACTGGAATTATAATTAAAATTTAAAGATATTACTGAGAGGGATTTCAGGGAAAACTTTTTGAGAAAGTTCTGTTTTTCTTGCCTCTTATTTATTATTTATTATTAACCCCAAATATTTTAAAATAAAGGGAAATATAGAATGGGACTTAGAAGAAAAGTGTAAAGGAAAATACCTGAGAAATGTCTGTTCTTCTTACCCTTAATTTATTTATTATTATACACCTTAAATATTATATTATATTTAAATACAAATTATATAGAAAATATATCCCCAAATTTATTTATTAAAAAACTATATTATATTGCGGAAAAAATCGCGATTAGCCCC
The DNA here is from genome assembly GCA_008044355.1 of Drosophila lacteicornis. Lineage (NCBI taxonomy): Eukaryota > Metazoa > Arthropoda > Insecta > Diptera > Drosophilidae > Drosophila > Drosophila lacteicornis. The sequence goes on from VNKF01002606.1 coordinate 219,088, forward strand.
TGAACTTATTGCGATTTGGATGCAACAATGGAGTGACCGGATTCGACTTGGAAATAAAAACCCAAAGAGGCCTTGAAAAGGCGCCAAAAACATAAAAAAAGAGCCACAAAGTGTCTTTTCTTCGTGTTCACATATGTTTCTATTTATTTACTGGCTGTGCTTTTATGCGCTTTGCTTGTGGCTTTTGTTGCGTTTTTTGGTTTTGTTTTTTCCTCCTTTTTTTTTATCGCATTCTGCGCGTTTTGTTGAACAAATTTTTCAAGGGGCCAGGGGCCAGGGGGGCAACAATTGCCTCAGGGTCTTATTACTTATTATTGTTCGTTTATTGTTTGCCGTTTTCTGTGTGTTTTCTGTTGGCGCGCGTGTTTTTTTTTTGTATACCCAATTTTTTTTTATTTTATTTGGTTTAATTCATGTTTTCCAAGTGCAGACAGCTCCGCTCCGTACGTGAGCCCCCGAACGAATTACATTCAAATTAGTCAAAGCAAAAGAGCGGAGCCCAACCCCCCTCGAACCTCGAGCACAGAGAAAAGCCAAGAGAAAAAAAAGGCTTAAGCCGGAGTTTACGACAAGGGGCGCCCCATTAAAGGGGGGCAGAGAGAATCTTGCAAAAATATTCCACAAAGGCGGCGGGCCAAATATGTAAAACACAAGTATTAAAAACGGGAAAATAAAAAGGAAACACACAGGGAAAAGGCTTACAAAATGGCAATGGTGAATGTCATTTTCGGCGGAGGCAACTTGAGAATTTGTTTAAAAATTATTAAATAACTTATATTCGACTTTATTTATAAAATGTTATATTCTTGGCTTAGTTATTTAGTCAAAACCCTAACCTAACCCGCTTTCAATCAAAGAACTCTCTCAAGGGCCTCAAGAGGTCTGGATTTGGTTAATAAATTGCAGCCACCATATATGAGGCACAATCTCAACCAATCAAGCCGCTCCAAGTACTAAACTACACACTCTCCCTTTTCCGATTTACTGCCGCTTTTCCTGGCATTTCCAGCCATCCATCCAGCCATCCACATTTTCCCCAGGTCTTTGCCCAGTTGACTGGGCAGGTGCGCGGCTGCCTTGGAATTTTCTCACGCATTTTTTCTCTGTTTCCCTCTGGGGCTGTTGGGCAAGTATTTTACTATTTCTGTATATTCTGTGGGGTTTAGGGTTTTCTATTTCTTCTTTTTTTTTTTTTTCCATGCTTCCGTCTGTCTAATTTCGTTTTCTTGTAGTTCGTCGCTATTATTTGTTTTTATTGCTTTTATACGGAAATTGGCGCCTCACTCGCACGCAGGCACAAATTAAACGAAATTATAACAGAAAATGAAATAATAGGAGGGGAGAAATCCCCGAAAAAGATGCAAGCGGAGGCAAGAGATTAGCGAGCTTCCGTTCGAAATCGAAATCGGAAGGGTTCAAAATGGGAAAATTACTCAACATGCCAAGAGTACAAAATTAAAGATGAATCCGAAATCTGGGAGAAACCGATGATGGGCAGCTCTTCTTCCCCGATAATTCTGCGTTTGCTGAGCTAATTAAACCCGACTTTGGACACGCTCAAAGAGGGTCTGGCCCGGGTCTTTATGGGCGATAAAGATTCGGTTTCATCGGTTTTAAGATTTCGGGTTTTCGAGGTACAGAAAGAAATAAGAGGTAAGGCCTAGCTTCCATCTATTATAATTTAAAAAATATTTATAAAGTTGGTTTCTCCTTTCTAAACTATTTAAACAATTATCTGTTCTTTATTCCCTGGTTTCAGGACCACAGCTGACTCGCATATATCACCAGAAATCTGTCTGTTTTATTTGATAGCTTCATTCCGTAATACTTCATTCCCTTTCTAGTCTATTTTTTTTTTTGCCATTTTAATTGGTTTTCCCCCATTTTTCTCTGTCTCTGTCCCTGTCTCGATATCGATATCCAGGGCATGTCATACATGAAAACTGCCCCGAATCTGCTCGATTTTGCTCGAGGAAAAGTGTGGGCGGCTGCAATACAAATCACTCCGAACGTTTTCCGTGTCCAAGACTTAACAGTAGCAGCTGGCAGCTCCTCTGGCCGGGAAAACTAAGGCCAGCACCTCCTCCTTAGCATCCTCCTCCGGCTGCACCTTCTGCCCCACCTGCCGAAAAACTTTTGCCGGCGAGTGTTCAATATAAATTTTTCAAACTTATTTGTACCAGGTGGGCCTTTCTTTATTGATTTATGAGAGCCACTCCGAATTGCTTAGAAGGAGCAGCCGTGCCAGCACCAGCTCCGGCACCAGGGGCGTCTCCAAAGGGGGGCCAAGGGGGGGTTGGCAAATGACAAAAGTCTCTGGAGAGACTTCTCTTTCTCTCTCTCTCTCTCTGGAAAAGGAAGCCGCACATCCGCTGCAGCTTGCATCTAATAACCGAAGCGAACGAGCGATAATAATGCGATCGTGGAAACTGGTTTACACTCGCCTCTTACACTGGCCAGCCGGGAAATATAATTAGCAGGGTCCCTGGGTTCAGGGAAGGATAAATTAGATCAAAGAAATATATCTATATATATTATACAGCCAAGAATGAAATGATTTAAATTTTTGTTAGCTTTTGTATTTTATTTGGGAGTTAACTAATAAAATTAACAGGGTGCAGGAAAGTGTAAAAGGGATCAGAAAAATATATAATATATATTATAACTGATTTTATTTTATTTGCGAATTAATTTAATCATAAGGAGAGTAGTATTTAATATTTCTAGCTTCTAAATCAGGGTAAGCCCCCGCTCTGCTCTCGACATAAGCAACAACCTGATTCAGGGAAGGGTAAATTAGATCAAAGAAATATATTATATATATATTATATAGCCATGAATGAAATGATTTAAATTTTTGTTAGCTTTTGTATTTTATTTGGAAGTTAATTTAATGAAAGAGAGAAACTAATAAAATTAACAGGGTCCAAGGAAGTGTAAAAGGGATCAGAAAAATATATAATATATAATATAGGTGATTTTATTTTATTTGGGAATTATTTTAATTATATGAAGAGTAATATTTAATATTTCTAGCTTCTAAATCAGGGTAAGCCACCGCTCTGCTCTCGAGACAAGCAACAACCTGATCCAATCCACGGGGCGATGCCGTAGCACCTGTTCCCCGATTCCAGTTGCGACTATAAATATCACAACAGATGCTTGGGCTGTGGCATTAAAGGATGCTGGATAAATGCAGCTGCATCTTGCGGTCAGCCAGGGAGGAAGCCCGATGGCCGATGGCCGGGGAAGTTGCTGCAACTTGCAACTTGCAACTTGCAACTTCCAACTGCCGCCTGCCGACTCTGACTGACAAAACAGGCAACAATCTCCCCTTCGGAAGCCCCCCTGGCTGCCCCGGGGTATCGATTCAGCTCGATTGGATTGGATGGCCGGGGTTCGGGCCGAGATTTATGTGTGATAAGCGTCGCCTGAAAATAATTACTGCATCTGTAGCCGTATCGGGGAGCTGCGAAAATTGAAAACTGGAGCGGAAAGCGTTCGCAGCGGAAATGTTTTTCTTTTGCCATCGCAGTACTCTGTTTTGTGCCAGCGAGTGATTGGCAGCGTGGGGTTCGAGATGTGGGGGATTGGCAACTCTCAGGTTCAGCTTTCCTAGCTTTCTTTACATTGGTTAATATTTAAACTGTAAAATTGATAAGTTCCTTTAAAAAAAACTTGATTTCTCCACGTATCCTTGAACTGATTTTCCTGATTGAAATAAGCTGTCCCAGCAGCAGCAGAAGCAAAGTTTGAGAAAACAAACCGAAAACTCAACTTTAACTGTCAGTTAAAGTGTCGACTGTACTTGAGGCTGCCTCAATCCGTCTCTGTCGCACCTCGACCGCCTCCCGTTATCTCACTCTCGCATGCAAGTGCCCTGAGGGACCGGTTAACCCTTCACTTCACTTCGGTTCACAAAAAAACCAAAAAAAAGAGGCCAGAGAGAACGGGAAAAAGCTCGGCCAAAGGATGGCTACTTAAAGGACTTTTGCTGACAAAATGGAAAAGGCAACAAGCAGAAGAGGGCTCCGAAAATAGGGACAGGGACTGAGACTGGGACTGGGACCGGAAACGGCATAAAGGATATTGGTCGAGGTCCAGAGTTCAGCAAAGATTAGGACAATTAAAAAAGGGAATGCTTAACAATTAAAATCAATTTGTGCGTGTGTTCGTACGGCTCCCTGGCTCCCTCGCATCCTTTTTCGAATCCTGTTGACAATTTGTTTGCTCGAACAAATCAACTAAAAGGCAACGGCTAAGTGGCAAAAGGAGAAAGCCCCGGCAAAGTCAATGACGATTGCCTGGGATTCAATTTGCCCTCAGCCTCCATCCTCTGCCCTTCCTTTCCCTTTCCCATATCTGATTTGGAGACAAATGTGTGTGTCCTGCGGCAAAGGCGGAGCTGCAAGGATCAGGGACCGGACCCCTTGTGTCAATAAAAAGGCAACGGGCAAAAAATAAACTTAAATCGCCTATTAATGGCCCACACAGATACCGACGAACTTTTTTGGTCAAAGTCAGCAAAAGTTAACAGGACACTAAAGGCTGAACCCAAAAAAAAAGAAGCACTGATAATTATCGCACGGCGGTTTGAAGATTTCAGTGTTGGTAAGCTTGAAATAAGGGTTAAGTGTTGGGAAAAGTGATGGAAAATGTAGTGTTTAAAATAAAATTAAACTGAAAAAGCATTCTTATTAATTTTCTTATTTTTCATATTTACTTACTTAAATTAAATACCAATTTTAAGCGAACAGTGTGGACAAGTTTATTAAAAAGGGTTTAGTGATGAGAAATGTTAAAGAAAAAGTTGTCTTTAAAATAAAACAAATCTGGAACAACATTTTGTGGGACCAAAAAACGTTTTCCATACTCAATTACTTGGCTTAGATACCAATTTTGAGTTTTCGTCGTTGTCCATACTCAATTACCTGTAGCTCAAATACCAAATTTTAATTTTGCAGTGTTGATAAGCTAGCAAAAAATAAGAGAGTGTTGGAAAGGTGTTTTTGAAGAGTGCTTGAACTAAAAATCACTTTAAAAAAACTTCTGTGTGACAAATACTCAGCTTACATTACTCAGCACTAAAAAAAAAGTGTTGAAAACGCGCTTGAAACCACCCAGAACTTGCACAATTAGCTCTCCTCTGTGGCTCAATAAACCCACAACAAACAAATTTCGACGCCAGCTCAGATTTCATAGCATTAATCGAATCCACACAGAATCTATACAGATTTCGGCCAACTGCAGCTCCCTCCCGGAGAACGGAGAACGGAGAACGAGTTAAGTTATTCATCAATTCTCCAAGGCTCGAAGCGGATAAGACCCCCGGATGGGGGTAGGAAAAAAAAAACTTGTTAGCCGTGTATAATTAAAGCATCTTGAATCGATCTGGCTCTCATTAGCATAATTCTAACATAACTCCTGACATGGCCAGGCATAAAATTATGAGACGAACTCGAGAGCAGCCGAAACTCCGAATAAAATCATAAGAAAGAGATATACTCGTATATACGTATATATAGAAAATATGGGAGATGGGTTTTTGGGGAATGGAGCAGAGCGGAGCGAATGAAAGTTGCTTGGCCACATCGGAGCAGAATTTCAATCAGTAAATTGAACACCTGAACTTAACTGATTTCGTGGTTGCTTTTTGTATACTCCCTGGCTCTCTGTGTGTGTGTGTGTGGTTATTTTATTTTTTTATTATTTCTTTTTTGGGAAGGGGAGAAGCTGCGCTACGCTGCGCTGCGCTGCGAAGAAGCAAACAAGTTGAAGTCGAGCAGCAGGAAATTAAGCCAGGCCAGGCCAAGAAAAGACACTGCAACAATGACAAGCCGAGGGGAGCCAGCTGCTGGCTGTGGTTCGGTTTTTATATATATTTTGGGTTTGGGTTCGACTTTGGGGCTCCCCAAGCTTCTCCACTTTACGTTTAGCATTTTTTTGAAATTCATGTTTATGGTTTTGTATTACAAGCGATCGGCAACGGCGACGGCCCAGCCAGTCCGAGATTTGTATAACTTTAAGCCTTATTAACATATTTTATGCTCCATTCGAGTTCCATTCCAAGTCCAAGTTCGCCCACACACCAACATTTTTTCCATTTCATCTCCCATCGCAGTCCAACCATTCCGTTTTATTTCTCCCCGCTTTTCGTGTGGGCCGCCGTCGCTGCCACTTTGACATAGATCGATCCAAACCCAATCCCAATTCCAATCCCAATCCAAGCCCCGAAAAACCCACAAGAAAAGCCACTGCCAGTGCCAGAGCGAGGCGATTGGCAAAGAGTGAAAAATGATTTCGAAAGCGTGTTTGGGTCTCTGGGCTGCCGCACTTGACCAGACGCCCAGACACTGGGCTAGGCGTCAGATGGTGAACACAGATACTTCTCAGGCCACAGCGTGGCGGGAGGGATGCTTGGTAACTTCTTTATAACTATGGTCCATGATGGAGCGATATGTGACTAGGGTTTCAGATCAGAAACGACATTGGGTGCCGAGTTACGTGGGGTTTGGTAGGTAATATTATCGTTGTTGGGTGTTTTTTTCTAGCCACGCGATAACTGACTAAGGTTTTTTAAAGTATCTTTAGAATTCCTACGAAATTTCAGATCAAAAACTGCATGGGCTCCCGGATTACGTTTGGCTTAATTTGTATTGTAATCATTTTTAAGGTGACCAACTTTTTCAAAACTATTTATAAAGCTGTTTTTAAGTACTTTATTAATTTATATGCATTTTCAGATAATAATCATGGAATAATCTACCACATAATATAAAAGAAATAACTGATACACACAAATTTAAAACTAGTTTAATGGAACACTTTAAAAATAGTTAATACAAACAAACACATTATACTGTACAATCAAATGTTTATCACATTTTTTTTCATTTTAGTTTATTAAATTTTTTATGCCTATAATTTTAAAACGTAAATAAATATTAGATAACCAATTTTTGAAAATGAATGAGGAAATATAATATGGATATTATAATACTTGTAGCACTATAAAGTAAATAAATAATAATAATAATAAAGCGCAATGGATTCCGAGTTATGCTGGCTTAGTAGGAAGTTTGTTTGTACTATTTTTAGGTAAGACTTATGTTTAAGTTCAGCATCCAATAAGATATATTTTAAGAGTCTCCAGTACCAGTTTCTACACTCATGTGATAATTTTAACGAGCCGTACTATGTGGTACTTCCCGACTAATCATTGCACCACGTTTCACTGAGCAAACCCCTCGCGGAGGCAAGAATGTTTTCGTTTCGAATTATCATCCACAACGAACGACAATTGCCTGTCCATGGATCCCTCACCTGACAGCTGTCACTGTTTCGTGTACCTGTGTGTAGCCCCAAAAAAAAAAAAACCGAAGCCGAGACCCAAGCAACCGACAAAAAATAAACAATCTTCGGCGGGGCTACCTCATCTCGGGCTTATTCTTTTGTCCGGCCGTCAGTATCCCCACTTCCTTCTGCCCGTGCAGCTAATTGAGTTATATCCCCACCACATGACACTGCAGCCGAGTGCAGGGGAGCCGGAGCCTCAGCCGGAGCCTCAGCCTCAGCCGAAAATAAGACCCCGACCAAAACCTATTTTAAAGCGCCCCTCCGAAAAAAAAAAAAAAAAATACAAATCAATTCAATAAATACGAGCGCAGCCAGGGACCTTTCCCAGTCAGGTTTCCTCTCGCTTCTCTTCTTTTTAACCATCGAAACACGTTAGAAAAGAGCAATAATAATGAACAGGAACGGAAAGGTGCAGAGATCCAGATGCAGGTAGACACTATACAGAGATTCAAAGATACAGAGATACAGCGATACTGGGACATTTGCAGATACGATTTCGACCCACTCTCTGGCTGGATGCAGTGACAGAAAAACTCACTAACTGCACTTGGGTTCAGTTCTAATATTTTTATTAAAGAACAAAAAGCCTGGGTTTTAGTTTAGCTATAAATATAATTAGGCAAGAAGCTTTAAATTTATTTAACAATTATTTGGAGTAAATATTTTCTCAGTGCATGTAACTGAATGTATGTCGTATCTGTGTGTGTGGCACCAAAGATACACATAAGCAGAATAGATAGATACAGCTGGCGACACCTTCGGTCGCTCGCGTCTAACTAAATCCGATTATAACTAATTATTGTGGACGTCGGCGAAGGGGGGTGATATTGGAATGGGTTACCGACCAGGGTTGCCACACTCTGTACATATATACATGCTGACACTGCCAATAGGGGCTTGGCCTGGCGTGGGCCCTATTTGTTGTCTTCTATTTTTTTTGTACCTCTGCTGCTGCCCCATTGTACTCTCTGACTTTATTTTATTATTTGCCTCTTTTTGAGGTTGCGTCTTGAGTCGGGCTTTGCTATTGTCATTGTGTAATGCCAGTCGGGTCCATAAAAAAATTGTTTAAACTTTAAACACATGTGAGAGTTCACAGGAATGGGGAATCTCTTAGTTTCTCAGAGGTATTTCAAAAGAAAGGTATTTAGGGCTTGCAATTCTAGTTAGTAAGGTATCAAAGATATTTTTATTGGCTTTAAGCTATCAAAACCCATTTAATTGTTTAAAAATTAAATATTAAAAATATATTCTGCTTACCTTTAACACCTCTTCAGTGCGAAAAAAAAAAGCGAGTGACACTTTCTCACTTGGTTTGGCTGTCTCCTTTGCGAAGTTCCAGGGATCTGTATCTGCAAAGGCGGGGAAAAACATAAGTAAGTAAGATTATTAATTCAATTCTTCGTCCTCCTCCTGTGTGTGTGCGTATTAATTGTTGTGGCTAATGTTGGCCATGTTGTTCGTCTTCGCTGCCGTCTTCATCTTGGCCATAAACACGCACAGGCCGTGTTTGGCAGCGACGGCTTCCGCATTCATGGCTCTTTTATGGGGCACAAAATGTTTATTAGACATTAGGTGCCCACAGTCACAGCCCTGCCCCTTTCGTCCTCGTCCTGGCCGAAAAACTTGCAGGATATCACGCATATTTCGCATAAAAAGTCAGCAATCGACGTTTTTATGCAACGTCCTTTCCCCACCCCACCCCCCAGGACCTGCCTTATGAGCCAGTCCTTTTCTACTTAATTTTCTATTATGATCTTCGGTAATTGTTGCAATGAAAATTTATTGCATGGAAATATTTTCAGAGGCTTGCCGAGCGACATTTTATTAATGACAAAAGTCCCCTCTACCTGAGATGAGTTTTTTGAATTAAATTGAATTATTTGGAGAGTCTCCTAATTTAATTTATTATAATATATTAATTTAGCCAAATAAATAAACAGAAACCAGCTCAAACGATTTCATTTTTCTTCTTATATAAATATAAACATATAAATCCCCCGAAATGAAACCGAATTTATTTGTAATATTTTCGGTTGGCATGCGAGGACGCCAAACAAATTGAAAAATTGATGCCTGCATTAGATCGGGGCAGGGAAAATGTAACCACAGATAAGTTGGAGTGCCTCCGCCCTAAAACCCCCCCCCCGGGAAAGCCACCCCTGCACTATTCCACCCCCTTTTTAACCCGCCCTGCAGCTTGATAAAGCGGCGGACATGATTCATGGAAGGCTCCGTTGGCTGTGCTCTCGATTATTTCCTTGCATGCCTAAGGTTTTCTTTTTTTTCGGGTCTGTGGGCAGTCGGGGGTATTTGTAGCCCCTTTTCGGGGGGGGGGGTAGCACAAACACAGACAAAACATGCAATACAATACAAATAAATACGGCAACAACAAGAGCAAAGGGAAAAACGAATAAAAAGTACAAAACGTGTGTGGCACGAAAGCCGAATCAGGCGATTGTCTCCGTATTTTTTATATTTCGTATACCCGGTACCAGGTGGAGTTCAGAGGGTATGTTGTCTAGCCATAAGCTAATTTTAAATTTATTATAAATTTTTTAAATGAACGAAAACTCTTTATAAAAAAGGTATTGGATGTATCTATGGAACATAAAAAAATAGATTTAATGAATACTTTCTCTGTAAAATGTATTCTCCAAATAAACCTCTTTAATACTGATAAAGTAAATATAAATATGCAGGGTATCTCATGGTCGGCAAACACTTCATCCTGCGAGAGCTATGGGTGGGTAGTGCGAGGGGATTTGGTTTTTCGAACGCATTTCCAGGACTCAGAACTCAGAACTCAGGACTCGGGACTTTCGCAGACAGGACAGCTGGAACGGAGCTGAATGTGGCAACAAGCGTTAAGTGGTTGCCTGTTTGTCGCTCGTGTACTTGGAAATGTTTTACAAATTCAGCAGCGTGGATAAAAAATGGGAATAAATAAACGCAATGTATCGGGTGCGGGTGCGGGTGGAGACATAAACCAAATAAACTGAATAAACCATATAAACCACCCTCTCCCTCTGCCTGTCTGTCAGCTGTTTTGACATAAACCGAAGTCAGCTGCTAATTTCAAGGAGGAAGTCCCCCCCGCCTGGCCGCCCGGCGGGGGTGTCCTTTTCCTTTTCCTTTCCCGGATGACTCATAGAGCCAAGGGTGAATATATCCGTAGCCGTAACGATTCACGAATTTTCGGTGGTTGTCCCAGAAAAAGCGCGGGGGAAATAATAAAATAACTAAAATCGAAACTTAAACTAGAGCACAAAAGCTGCCCGAGGGGGTGGCTGGATAATGAGTCATGGCCTCCTCCTGCCACATGAATTATTTATCAGAGTATCCTTTCGAATCCCTGTTTGCTTTTTATTCCCGCAACTAAAATTATGGCCGAAATTTATGTTTGGAGTGGAGAGTTCCGAAGCAAACAAGGAGGGGCTTTAATGATTTTAAATTCTAAGGAAGCCGCTGCTAAAGGATTTTTATTTCTTTAAATATTATTTCCTAGGCTTGAAAATTGCAATAACTTCTGGCAGATTTCCCTGCGTGAACCTAAAGTTGAGTGTCCGGCTATCATCGCTCTGGAATTTCCATCTCGTGAGAATTGTTTGGACTCCGACCACAAGTATTTCGTATTTCATATGCCAGTGCCCCTGAAAATGCCCAACCTCAGAAAGAGAGGAAGAGCGGCGGCGGCGGCAAAAGTTTTTGGGCTTATCTAAATGCCATTTTATTTCTGCTTCTCCTTGGCCGGCTCTTGTTCTAGTTCGTATCTTGCAGATACATCTTTGGAGGGCGAGCAGGCAGCCAAGAAATACTACAACATTCTGCGGTCAGAAGTTGTCAGTTGATAAAAATGCCGGGGCAAAGTCAACGATAGCCCGAAATCCACTTTGGCTAAATGTAAATATTAAATTTGCGCATAAAAATAATACCAGGCGAAGGGGGGGGGAGCAGAGATAGCGGCAAAGGAACTAAGCCAAAAACTAAAGTGAATCCTGGGGAAGGAAGCAAGGACACGAGTCCGTGGGGCCATAAAAAGCTGACTGCGGCAGGACTATGAAGTGCGGACCCGGACCCGGACTGGGACTGGAGCTCGAACTCTCAATTGACGCGCCACGTCCTCGAAGGCGAAAGAGATACATATATATATATCCAGCAAGGATACGGCTGCAGAGGGGGAGCTGCGGCGGCGAAGACGACTCCATAATAATTTTATGCGCTTCCAAAAAACTTCCGTTCAGTCATTGCGTTGTGTTTCCGCCCAGAACGTGGTTAGTTCTTGGATTTATTTTTTCTATTTTTCCCTCTTCGAGTTGCGAACGTGAGAGGGTCTTCGAGGTGATTTCATTAATTGTTTAATTAAGTAGCCACAAAAACGCATTTAATTTTTAGTCTTTGTCTTAAATTAATTTATATATAAATTCTTATAATATTATTTGTATTATTAAGTATTTCAAGTACAATTTTAACAAATTAAAATCACGAAACCATCTCTGAAATCGCCATAGAAAATTCGTAGGTTTTGCCTCCTTTTTTTGTACTTAACTTCATTTTTTTTTTGCGACTGTCAAGCTTTTCCTTTATGGTTCCTGTTCGCTGGCTTGATTTTTCCCCTTCCGCGGCTAGCTTTTCGGGTGCTTTTCTGAATGAATGTGAATGTGAATGACTGAATGAATGAATGAATGAATGAATGAATGTTCAACTGTCACTTCCGTCAGACAGGCCAAGAAAAGGAAGCTCGCCCACTCACAAGGAGGCGGCGGCGACATTGTTGCTGCTGCTGCCGGAACAAAAAAGGGGGAAAGGGGGGAAAAGGGGGAAAAGCGAAGGAAAGTCGGGAAGAAAAACCCCATGGAAAGTCGCTGGGTAAAGGCCAGGGCAGGGCGCGGGGCCAAACGAGTAATGACATATTCAAACGCAGCGCGAACTTGACGACGCCCCAAAGGAGTGAAGATGTTCCACACCAAGCGGCAAAAATAAGAACAAGCTTTGCGGGAAAATGTGGGGAAAATGTGAGGAAAATGGGGGAAATGGCGACGAGGCAGGGCCAAGTGTTGCCAGATATTCTGACAAAGCTGGCGACAAGGACGTATACTTGTAATAACACGAAAAGGATATTGTAAAACATTTTCATAAGTTCTCTCAATTTCGGCGAGCGTTTTTCTTATTTTTTTTTTTTTCTTTATCCAGCTTGCCGGGAAAATGGTTAGACTTGGACGGACAAAAAGAGGAAAATGGGGAGATCCTGGTAATTAGGAAAGCTTGCTTATTATTGCATTTTATGGATACTTTGATAGTTCCAAAATTGCATTAACTAATTATTTAAGCAGACTTGAGTTAGATCTCTCGAGTGATTCCACCCTCCATGGCTTTAATTCCGCTTTACCTTCTCCAACTCCCACTGGTCACATCCCCTTTTCTGGTTCTCGCTTCCTTTCTGGACAACTCAATCCCATATCCCATCTGGGCCATATGGCATACATTTTCCCCCTTAACTATTGAGCGGACAATAGGGAAATTTTATGCCCATTTGGGCAGCAGAAGCCACCCTCTCTTCGATTTTAGACTAATTTGATGTTTGTCCCCATTCGAGATTCGAGATTCGAGTTCGAGTTCGAGTTCTCAAACACACATGGCCATTCCGAGATACAATTTCTACCAATTTCTGGAGCTCTCTTGGTTTTTTTTTTTTTTGCATTTTTCCCTCCCAACTTTTCCCATTTCCCATCAATGACTATTAATTGGCATTCTCGATGGTCGATGGTCGATGGGGTGGGACTTGGGAGCACTTGCATTAAGGCGGCGCCATTAAAGCTCATCAAAAATGCAGCCCAAAGTGGGGCCACTTTAAAAATGCCGCCTCTCATAGATTTTCATTTTCCATTTCCATTTTCCAAGCCAGCCCCCGCTCGGTAAAGTGCTCGCTATTTTTATATTTTTCTCTACTTCTTTTTTGTGGGTCACAACCCTCCCGAGAGCTGCCCGCCCCTCCTAATGATGATGGCTTGACAAATATTTATTGCTTAAGCATTTGAGTGCAAATATTTTAATTAGTCTGGCGACAAGACAACAAAAGATACATCTCTATGGCTGGAGAGAGAGCCGGAGCTATAGATGGAGCCAGAGATGGATTCAGCGCTGATGAGGCTTAATGAACTGCAAAGCGGCTTTCAATTGTCTTCAATTAACCAAATTAACCAAGGGATAAATTGTTTGCCTTTTGAATGCCCTCCGGTTCGTAGGCTGTCGGCAGTCGGCTGTCTTTGCGTTTCTTAGCTAGTTAAAGGCGATGGGAACTTTTGATAAATGCAACTTGACTAGTTCATGGCGGGGGGAAAATTATTGAATAAAATTATTAGAAATAACAGAGCTTCTAAAAAGGTATCTTTGATATTTTCCTCTATTTAATTATACCTAAAACCCCAAGGACTAGCCAAGAACTTATACAAAGAAGTACAATTAAGCCTACAGTCTACAGTTTACCTTTGTTTTTCTGACGAACAAAAAAATTAAAACAACCAAGTAGATTTAGTAGGAATTCATCAGTAACGCTTATATATATTTTATAAATATCTATTAGAAATTACAGAGCTTCTAAAAAGGTATTTCTTATATTTTCCTCCATTTAATTATACCTAAAACCCCAAAGACTTGCCTCCAATCAGTTTACCTTTGTTTTTCTTACAAACAAAAAAATTAAAACAGGCCCAAAATCAGGACAACCAAGTAGATTTAGTACGAATTCATCAGTAACGCTTATATATATCTCAAAAATCCCATTAAGCCCAAAAACTTGCCTTAACCAGACAACGGGTTGGAGGAGGCGAAAAGTCAAATCAATGGAAGCGATACGCCAGAAAACTGTCAAAGCCTGACAGCTCGCCTCGGCGAAGGTGGGTTAACGGTGCCAATGGGAGCTGGGAGCTGGGAGGGTTAAGGGGGACGCCGAACATAATTTGCGGCATGCAAAGAACTAACAAAACATGGACGAAATTGAAAAGGAAAAATAAGTTTCGACATGCTGACGAGGACGCGTCAAAACGATCCAACAAATCGATATGGCAACAACGAAAGTACGAAAGTACGAGTACTGTGCGGCAACAACAACATGCGACATGAGCATGTTGCACTTCCTGCCACGCCCGTCCCCCAGAACGCCCCCTTTTTTGTTTTTTTTTTTTCGAAAGCCCCATCCTTTTTCGTTTCACCCCGCCTGTCGATTGTTTCAGACGTTTTTAGCAATTTGCAATGCCAGCAAATTGGGCCAAATTATAAAATTCAAAAAACTCACACATGAACGTGCACTGATCAAAAAAACAGGGTACTTGGAGCATATTCTCTAAATGAAATGGGATTGACTTATTGGAATTCTCTTTTAAAATGTATAATTTGTATACAAACAAAAACCAAAGAAACATTTAAAATTCCTAACTGAATGTTCAGACTACAGATGATAGATATTAACATCTGTATATTTTTACAAAAAAAGTTGTTTCTCTTTAGGCCAATAATTATAAAACACATAAATAATTATAAACAACATATCAAAAGTAAAGTATAGCTTGTATTTTAGGTAAATAGCGTTATTTACATTCTCCGTAATTATTTTAAAAGAAATAATAATGATTAATATATTAAAATCCATTTGTGCTAATTTCTTAAATATACCTTTTAAGATAAAATATTTATTTTCAAGTTAATAGTCTTCTTAATATTATTTTGCATCTCTCATATATATTTTTTACTGTGCATTCGTATATTTGTATCCAGCAGAAGAGGCCGAAGAAGAGGCATAAGTAAAAGGTTAGCTTGAAAAGAAGAAGCGCCAGATTGAAACTTTGCTTCTTTTTCTTTGCTTTTTTAATGACAAGGGACAGGTGCGTGAGGCCAAAGCTGTATGCGTGAGTATCTGTGTATGCGCGGAACAGATGTATTGGTGCAGCTTCCTTAGCGCGCATTTGTATCTTTAATTTTGACTTTAACACTGAAGCTGCGAGGTACATTCGCCCAGTTCACAGCTGGAGGCAGAATATATATTTTGGGTGCACAGAGAAAAAGAATTAAGTCTTTGATTGAAAAAGATATAGAATATATACTAATTTTCCAAAATCAAGGTAAGCCTATGAAACATAATTCTTTTCTTTTGAAGTATTATTAGAAGTCAAATATCCCACATTTCGCTAATCTTAAAAGGTATATCTTATAAATATAGTTAAATGCCTTTCAATTTTTAATTAATTAATTAATTTATGTATATTTCGGTGGAAATACACTATACCTTATATATATTTTGTTTTTTAATTTTCATCTAACTGATCGAGGCATGCTAATCGTTCTCTGGTTAGTTACTTATTGTCTCGACTCTTCGTTGTTGGCTTGAATGTAATCATAAATCATGCAAAAGTAACGAAAGAAAATATCGAATCAGTTAAGCAGAGCATTTTTTTGTTTAAGCCGCTTTGGGGTGGAATGGATGGTCAGAAGAAGCTAATTAGGTGGCCAAGGTTTAAGGCCATCTTTTTTAGAAAGAGGAAAGTGAAGAGTATAAAGTTAAAAGGCAACGAAGTTTCCTAAGCTCTCAAGAGTTTTAAGACTGTTTATTCACATGAAAAAAATATAAACTTTATAACTGATTATATTTTTATTAAAATATATTTTTAAACTATTTAAATCTGGGAAAATTAGTCTATAAAGCAGTAAAACTAATAGAAAAATTCTCCAAATTGATTCTAAAATTCAAATAATTCAATCAAAAATAAACGAATAGAAAACCTTGGGTGCTTGTTTTTAATTTCCACTCTAAAGTACATATTTCCTCCAGCAAGACACAGATACTAACACTAATACCCGCGCTAGTGAGCGAAATGTCAAAGTGACTAAAAGTGAGCCAACTTCAAAGCAAAACTTTTGAGGGGCCAAAAAGTCTGGATTTTATAAACAAAATCAAACGAAAAGGTCAAAGTAAGGGAGCAGCTGTTGTAGTTGCAGTTTTTCTTTTGGCAAAATATCTTTATCCAAAATAAAGACCATAAGTTAATTTATTTTAAGAAAGTATTTCATTTTCTTTAAATTTTTTAAGACACAAAACAAAAATAAACACATTCGGTACTCACAATTGATGTGTTTGTTTTAACTCCTTTTTTGGGTATATATTGTATATATTTTGTATATTTCAAACTGAACAATCACAGGCACTAATCCATCAACATTTTGCGATCATTTTCTATTGTATTGGGTTTGGTTTTGTTGTTTATTTTTCGTTAGCCTTGTTTAATCCATTTTCAGCACTGGTAATCCACACCAAAAGATACCTTTTTGGGTTTTTATCGTTTGCACACAACAGAAAAAAAAATGAAGTGAACTCAACCCGATTTTCTTTTTTATTTTCTCTTGATTTAATTTATTTTTGCAGAGTTTTTACCGAGCGAGTGGTCATAATTCGTATTTTGGAACTGCGGCCCACAGAAGTATCTGCGAGATAGCCTCGAACTGCCGAACAATCCGCCGAACGAAGCGCACGAGTCGAGCAAGCGAAACGCAATGCGAGTTCGAGCCGAAGATCTGCGTTTCCTTGGCCCATGCCGGTCGCCTTCGAACAAAACAAAGCGCTTCGAACACGTTCGAAGCAGTTGCAGGGCCCGTCTGGGGGTTAACAGAGCGCAACAGGGTTAACAGAGTGGCTCTAGACACATTTCTTGTAGTATTTCGTCTATGAATGCATACGAAGGATTGTCGAGAAGTCGTTAAATAATTATAAATAAATTGTTAACATATTATTTATTTATGAATTTGTATTAAAATTAAATTTATCTTAATAAAATGAGACTTCTTAGGCTGGTTTTTATATGGAATATTTTCAATTAAATCCATCATTAAATACAAGAAATAAAATATCTATTCAAAAGACACATTTCTTGTAGTATTTCGTTGTCATCTTTATTTGTTTATGAATGCATACGAAGGATTGTCGAGAAGTCGTTGAATAATTATAAATAAATGGTTAGCATATTATTTATTTATGAATTTATATTAAAATTAAATTTATCTTAATAAAATGAGACTTATTAGGCTGGTTTTTATATGGAATATTTTCAATTAAATCCATAACAAAAAAACAAGAAATAAAATATCTATTCACAAGCTAATTCATAGAACGGGTTTTAACATATTTCTCCCTGTGCAATCAGAGGTTGTTGGGTATTTTAAATTGGGGCCTCGCTCTCTCCAAGAGCTCCCTCTGCTGTTTCCCCAAATATATGCATTTTCCCTGCCATCTGTTGTGGCCTCACCTTAATTGCCAACTGATTTGCTGTTAGCAGCGCCACCTTCCGCCGAAAGTGTGGACCACCGACTGTCCTGTCTGCAAAAAAAAAATGCACTGAAAACAATTACCTATAAAAAATAAAAAATAACATTTAACGTTTTAAATAATCTTTTTAAAATTATTTTATATTTATTAAATGAAAATATAAATAAATTTGTTTAATAGTAATATGTGCGTCTTGAGTAAACCCTTAAAGAAATAAG
This sequence comes from Drosophila lacteicornis, assembly GCA_008044355.1. NCBI lineage: Eukaryota > Metazoa > Arthropoda > Insecta > Diptera > Drosophilidae > Drosophila > Drosophila lacteicornis. The sequence continues at coordinate 236,974 of VNKF01002606.1, forward strand.
AAATATTTCAAAATTTAATTACAATTACCAGACAGTTTCTTTGCGTGCTTAAAAATTAAGATAAATCTGGAGAATTGGCCGCTAAGAGGTCAATGCTGTCAGTGTGGCAGCTGTTGGCCATCTCTACCCATTTTCTGCAGTCTTCCGGGGCTCTTGGCCAGGCAATTCTTCCTCGGGTCTGACCCCGAAGATTGTGGAATGCCAAAGGATTGGCAAACGGCGACATATGGTCCGATTCAGTCCGTTTGAAGGGCAATTTTAGCTAAAACTCTGATTTGACAATCTGCAGGGGATCCCATGGGAACCACACATTTAAGTTGAGAAGAAAGCAGAGCTACCAGAAATAGTTGAAGCTCTTCTGACTTTGTGGGAGCCTCTGATAGAGTCTTATTTTCGGATGCTCGGGTGCGACTCGCTAATCAAGCGCTGCACGATGAGCCCGTAATTGAACCGAGATACAAACACCGATCGATGAGATACTCAGATGCAGATACTGCTGCGACTGTGAGATGTGAAGATTTCGGCGAGGAGACACCGAAAATAAACAAGTTCGCTGGCGACGTGGGGCGGGGTGAAAATTTATGGGGAGCGCAATTTAAACTACGCGTGTGAGGGCGGCGACGCCGGAAAATTCAAGGGACGGAACGGGGGAGGGTGATGAAGTGCTCCCTCCGATTTTCCGCTCACTTCTTCAACGCTCTTCGCGCCTCCTCTTTCTATTTTTCTTTTCCATTTTCCATTTTCTATTTAGGGGGAGATTTTCCAGCTCTGCCGATTTTTCCCGACATTTCCCCAGATTCGGCATTCGTTTCTGTGTAATTGTCGTGTAATTTATGGCCGCCGTATGGGAATATCAGTGCATTCCGCTCTAAATTTACCCAAAAAAAAAAAAGAAACCAAACCCCCAAGACAAAGAGAGATGGTAACAAATAACGCTGATCACTAAGAAAATACTTTGGGGAAACTGAGCAGATTCCAAAGGGAAAACTCACTAAAAGAATTTTGTTTAAAATAATTTTAATTTAAATGAATTGAATTTCGCTAGCAAGTATACTAAACTATTTTCTTTTTTTCAAATATTAATACTGAGAAGTCGAGCATTTTCCTCTGTGTAAATAGTAGGTTATAGCTCTATCTATATCGCTCTCTTTGCCTACGCTTCAATCAGGACTTGACTCCAATATTGTTTATAAACAATCGCTGAACAATAACACAAAATTCGAGTTGAGCTCGATAAGAAAGATCATACCAGCGAGATCCCATAAATATCAGCAGCGATAGGATTAAATGGCATTTCTTTTTTGAGCTCCCAAGAAGGCAATCTGTTTCGAGAATTAACAATTTAAATCATAAATTTATATTAAGTATTTTCCTTGAGAAAGCAGAGATTTTGTTATCTCCAAGAGAGGTCTGCCTTTTGATAACTCCAAAATGCTCCATAAATAAAATAATTCAAAAATATAGGGATTAGCTATATCTGGCAGCAGCACTTAGTTCGGAAATGTTTCTTCAGTTCAGAATCAGTTTCCCTGACATGCAATCAAATCAAATCAAAATGCTTCGCTTTTCATCCCCCAGTTTTCCATGGAGTTTTACTCTGCTCATTTAGTTGACAGTTTTGGCTGCTCATTAAGGTGGGGAACTCTCCATGGCAACTGCAGATGCAGACAGGCGCTTTGCTCCGTGTTTTCCAAAACTCCATTTTCCTTGGGCTCCTCCATTTTCCGTTTTCCATCATTGTTGCCGGGCTGCTAAATATAAGCACTCAGACGTGTAAGTTACACTCCCCGAAAGCCCCATCCAAAGTCCACATCCGTTCCATCCCATCGCCATCGCCATGCCATCTCCATCTCCGTCAGATTTTGTAGTACATCTCCCGGACAGCTGTACTTTGGCACGCTTCTCTGGCGCGATTCAAGGGCAGAAGACACCGCCAATCTCCAGGAGCCCTCGGTCAGTTGCCATGGCCACTCCCAGCTCCCTGCTCCCTGCTCCCCCTTTCGGCTATTGCCCCAGGGATGTCCCGCCGACTCTTCGAACTATTTCTGAACGTCCGGCTTTTTATGTTGCCTTTTTTTTTGCACTGCGCCATGTTTCCCTGGAAATTTTCCCCCGGACAAGGTAGCTTCTGCCAAGGGACACCCTGGAAAAATCACCATCTTCATCAAAATAATTCTTGAATATTAAGCTAAGAAAATCCCCAAATATATCATAAGTAATTTGCGTTTAAAACTAGTCTTGAGAGTGTCCTTATAGGGCATCCCCCGCATCGAGTTTGAGCAAACCTAATCCTCCCCCAAACTGCCTCGTCTCGTTTTATGTGTGTTTACTGTGAAATTTATTTTTAATTTCAACGACGCGACCTGTCCCCCCCATCCCTCCTCACCCTTTCCCTTTCATTTTTCCCCTTTTCCTACCCTCAAAAAAAAAAAAAAATAAAGAAAGGGAAACATTTAAACAGGATGCAGCATTTTCTGGCGGGCGCGGCGGGAGGGGAAAGTGTCCCACCCAAGTCATGCTGAAATTGCTTAAAAATTGCCAGACAGTGCAAATATGTTCCAGCCAAAAGGGGGGATCCAAAAGGGGGGCCTGGGCACCCCGCCCCTGGAGTTGACAGCGGCAGCGGCAGCAACAAATAGTTTTCAGTTCCCAAAAAAAGCAACAGAGAAGCGCAAATAAAGTGAAATAAAAATATAACGAAATGCAAAGTCAAGGAGATCGAGTTGGAGTTACATCCCCCAGTGGATCCCCCCGTGACCCCGCCCCTGGCTGTCAGTCTGGGGCGCATTAAAATGCAGAATGAGGAGCATTTCATTTGCCGCCGTCGTCGGGGCGAAATTCAAAATCAGCAAATTACGTGCTGGGCCAGAATGTAACTAACACTTTGCCAGTCACTTTCCCTCCGTTTCCCGAACATTTTCCGTCCTGTGGGCTTAAGACGACATGTAATTATCGTTCAAAGGCATGCATAAAAAAAAAAAAACTAAGAAAAACGAAAATGGCAAAAAATAAATGCGAAAAGTAAATAAGCCAAAGGTGAGGCATCGAGTGCAAATTTACTTAAATTAAGCACCAAAAAGAGATTTTAAATATTATTAAAAACTACTACAAGTAAGCTTCTAGTTACTTGTGACTTTTCTTCAATTTTAACTCGTAACTTGAGCAATAATTCCCATTACAGCCGAAAGGGCTTACCCCCTTTGGAAAACCCCTGGAAAATAGGCTTAATAAGTCCCAGAGTTAAAAGAATCCTCGTACTTCTTCGATTGGCAACAGCTGCTGGTGGAAATGGAAATGGAAATGGAAATGAAAACGAAGTGCGTCTCTTTGCCAAGTGAAGTCTTAGTGCTGCCGAGGGGAGGAGGTGAAAATGGTGAGGTTGCCCCGTCTATTGGCCTCTCCAATGTGTGTGGGTCCCGTCCACCTCGTTGGTCTCGGCCAACGGCCTCTCCTGCCCCTCCTGCCGGCCAACTCAAGTTCATTTAAATTTCCACCGCCAGTCCATCTGTCGGAGCCTCTAAACCAACCCGTTGCCGATTACTTTCGCTGTCTAAATTATCTGCACAAAAAAATAAGTGTTTGACTTGCGGAGATACAGCTTAAGATACCCTTTTCTATCGAAATATAAATAAATCAAATTGTGTGTTGGAAGAGAAACCAATATTCAGCTATAAAAATATAAATATATTAAATTTAAAAATTTAATATCCTTGAATTTCTAACATTATATGCGGAATATTCTTCTTTGGACAAATCCCTAGAAACCCCTTCTCCAGTTAGGGCATAAAAAGAGTTGGCAAATAAATGGGGGGGAAAAAAAAATACGGTTTTGGGTGTTGGGAGCGACAGGCGGCTCAAGGTGAATGGCGCAACGGTAATTAGTTAAAAAGCAGCTGCCTGTGACTGCGACTGCGACTCGATGAATCGTGACTGTACTGGGAGAAATTACCCCTCACAAAAAGTGTCTAAACAAAATGAACTGAATGAAGAGCACTTCACTGGATAATAAAAACAAAATAATTTAGCAATAAATTAAATTGAAAATAATTTAAAACTATAAACTAATGAATATTTAAAAGCCAACCAGTTGGAAAATGTAATGTTGTTCAAAATCAAACAAAAAATGCTTGAAATAGTTTCATTTCTCTAACTGCACTTACGAGGCTCGACGACGTCTTTGGAGGATTCCAATCCATGGTTTGGGGCGTCGGGAAAAGCGTGGAGGGGGTGCGTGCACCGGTTTATAGCACTTTTGGGGGGCTGGCAGCTCGGGGGGCTGGGGCTGGGGCTGGGGCTGGGGCTGGGGGTGCACTTGACCGGCTTGACAAAAGTGAAATGTAAGTAATTAAAATTGCCAGCAATTTCAGCCCCGCTTCATTTGTAACCCGAAACCGGGCATGTATTTCCCTCACCTCCCAGCTCTCGGGGGATATCGCACTCCCCCTTTAATTTTCGCCATTTAGTTCAGGCTGTCCGACGACGATTTTCCATTCACTTTTTGGAAATTGAGAGAAATACTTGAGTTCCATTGGCTTTTCGGCAAGATAAATAAGTTTAACATAATATTTTAACATCAAATTCAATTTTGCAATTTTGAGTTTTCTTTGGGAAAAGTACTTACCTTTTATTTTCTCCTCTAATCTAAATATATATCTCAAAAGCAAGCTAATTTAAATTTTATAAATTTAATATAAAACTTTGTTTAATTTATAATTTTTTGTTTCCCATTAATATCTTAATTTTCCCCCCTTTAATTTCAACTTACCTTTTCTCCCATCAGACTCGGCGCAGCCCCCCTTTCTTTATTGTGACTTCCCATTGTCAAGCGTTTTCATATCGTCGCTTGTATTAATATTATTATTATGATATATATTTCTTGGCTATTTGTTTGTTTTGTCTTTTCGATTTCGGTTTTTTTCCCTCCCAGCTCTCGCTCGTTTTTTTGCCCTTTTGTGATTTTCATTATTATTATTTGGGCAGAAGGCAGAAGAGGCTGCAAAATCGCTGAAAAGGCACGTAGCTCATTGATGGAATGGAAAACGGGAATGGCTCTGGTTCTGAAGTTATTTTTCGAAAGGGGCTTATGGGAAAAGCGGGAGAAGGGGGCTGAGACAGGGCCGAGCCACTTCACCACGTCGCCGCCTGGCACTTGGCTTTCGTTTCGTTTCAGAGTTTTTTGCCTCTTTTATTCTTGGTGTACTTGGACGGCTGCAGGCTCTCTCTCTCTCGTCTTTTCCCACTTCGATTTTCCATTTCCTTATGAAAATTTCTGATAATCAGACACCATTTCCCATCCTCATTATGCGGAGGCGGGCGGGGGCGGGGCAAGACAATTGGGAATCGAAAGTGACAATGGCTGATGGCAAGTGTAGGGATGATTGCGGGGCTCCGAAATTAATGAATCAGCTCGATGTGTTTAATAAGGAAAACATCTTATTATTGAGGATGGAAAAGAATATTTAACCAGGGAGTTATTTATGCAATATTTATACATTTAAGTATTTATATTTATATTTAAATATCAAGGTAAAAGGGAGTGTTATTCGAAGGATAGCTTAGATGGAATATGCAAATACAGAGTTTAAAAGTATAAAAAGGAAAGGAACAAAACTCAAAAGTTTAAATATTGAAATAAATAAAATAGGCTAGTTTAAATTGATAATTGATAAGGAATAGATAATCCATTTCGGTATTCATTAAATTAATGCGCCAAGCCATCTCCATCACTCTTCTTTGACTTGTACTTAAGTTCTGGAGATGCAGATGCATCTTTCACCCTATTCCCCCTGCTCAGTATATATATATATATTTGGGAGGAGTATTCAGCCATTGTGACACTCGCTGCGTAAAAATCATGTTAAATAAATGAAATTGTCATACTCGATGGGTTTGATGGGGCAGCTGAAAGCGAAGGATGGAGATGGGATGCAGACGCCCAGATGATGATGATGCCGATGCCGATGCTGATGCTGATGGTGATGGTGATGGTGATGGGACCCGGGAACGGGAACGGGAACGGGAACGGGATGGGATGGGTTGCCCATGGATTGCTGAAGAGATGGGGTGGAAGAGCCAGCAGTCTGGGGAGTGGATGCTGCTGCAGGCTGCAAGCTGACGATGACGTTGACGTTGTCGCCCTGATGACTTTCAATGACTCAACTTTACACGAAGAGAAATAATTGATTTGTGAGTGTCAAGTTGGGGATTTTTTACCAGCAACTATATAACTTATATTAAACTCTAATCTGTGAAATATAATAAGACCAATCTCTGCTTATTTAGTATTTCGCTTCACAACAATTATGTGAGGAATTCTATCTCTGTACCCAACTCCCACCCAGAAACGACCCCACTGTTCCCAGAAAAATCTCTGAGTTTTTTTCGGGCTATAATTATTACCCGGCATTATCAGCGTCTCTCTGGTGGACTGATAAAAATAAAGTAATCTTGCTGGCGAATGAGAACCCTTCGAAATTGTCACCAGCTTAAGATTTTTGGACGTTCCGATACACTTCTGGGAGATGATTGCTTTGGGTACTTGAGTTCTTGGAAGCAAATAATTTAAACTAAGAGAAAAATAATATTTTTTAAAGCAGACAAGGTAAGAATAAATATGGAAAAATGTATATAAAATTGATTTGATATTTTTTTAAGTTTTTTAACGTATTTTAGAATTTCTTACTCAGGCTAAACAATTTTCCAAAGTGAATTTAAATTTCTATTATTACATTTACCCTTAAATAAAGATTAAATTAGACTTAATATTCTCTTTAACTTTTAATTAATTTGTTTTTATTCAATTTTAAAGCTAAGCAAAAGAGTATTTAAAGATTCGGCCAAGTCACTCTTGGTATTTGCTGTTATTTCATTTCACTCAATCGCTTCATGCTCGAAATTTATTGTTTATATTAGGGAGAGCCGAGCGGGGCGGTGTTCAGGGGTTATTTCCATCAAAAATATATACATTTCATTACTTTTTCCTTTTTTGGCTGGGGCTGAGTAAAAATTTATGTGAAAATTCATAATTGGATTATGGCTTTCGGAGCTCTTGGTTAGCGGTTGTCGCCTTTGAGGGGGTCCCCTCGAGCACTCTCTCTCTCGATCTCGCCGTCTCGGGCCTGCCAAGTGACAATGAACTTGAAAAGAAAATGTGGAAAAGCGCTCGAGGGGAAAACCATGACGTACCGCGTGGACTTTGTCTTGCGGTTTTTTGATTTTCATTTTTCAAACTCTTTTTATAGAGACTGTTCAATTAGGTTTTTTTTTTTACTTTTCCTTTTTATTAACCAGTTAATTGGTAATTGTATATGGTTTGTAAATAAAAAAATAATTAGCTACTACAGGAAATAAGATGGTATTTTTATTTCAATAACAAATAATATTACTTAGAACTAGGAAAATTACTAGCTTACATTTATTATCAGAGTTTGCAATAGTGTGAGTATTACTTTTATTTTATTATATATCAAATTGTAATGTATTATATTCATCAAATCATAAAAGTTTTTAATGTAAGCTTTTTATTTTTAAAATGTTTATTATAAACTTTCTTTTTCCTTCCTAAAACTAGGAGGACAATGTGATCCGAGTTTACTGAAAGTTCAGTCTGCCAGGCTTGCGAATTGGGTTTTAAACAAGACCAACAAGTAAGTCCATTCTTTGATTTAAACATTGATTTAATTCTTACAAAAATCTCTTTTCAATTCTCTTAATTTAGCGGGATTTTGACCTGTCACTGGCCCCGTTTATAAAGCAAACTCGAAACCCATCGTCGCATCGATTACACCTCCCGCTGAATTCCCCCGGCCCAGACTTTGGTTTTATAGGTGAAATATGCATGTATTTAAATGCGTTACAATAAATTTTTGATTTATTTGCAACGCCATTGACTGAATTTTAAATGACAACGATTTATTTCAGAATTATGCCACACATAAAAGAAGCAGTACGGCGCATAGCAAAATCGCTGCGAGCTGAGGAAAAAAGATTAAAGCAGCTGCCATGCAAATTGGGGTAAATTCCGGAGAAAGGGTTTCCATGGTGGGGCATTCAGAGCTGCATTTAACATAGATCGTGGGTGAGTTTTTATGATACGCGATATCCTATATATACATATGTTCAGCTCTCTGCCTTTATCCATCAGTTTTTATGATTACAAAAAAATAAAGGGGGGACGAAAAATTGGCAACATTTTTCACATGTTTCGAAACTTTTGTTTTCGTTTGATTTAATTCGTGGCAATTTAATTTATTTTGCATCATCAGTGCACACACTGATGAGAAAATAGTGTTTGCCATCAAAAAGGCCAATAAAAAACGAGTAATTTAAGCTGCGAAAATCGAAAAATAAATATGGTTGATCTTTTTTCGGTTATATCGGGACATCTAATCGTAGCTTTAACCTTTGAACTTCGATATTCGTTTTGAAGTTTTTTGAAGTTATTTAATGAAAACGCTGGAAAAGTCTCCCAAAATAAGTTACTGGTGTCTGGTAAATATGTTTCCTTTTCCTATGTTACAATTTCCATGTATTTATCATTAATAAATAAAATTAAAGAGTACCAAACCAGCGGAAATAATTAAAAAAATGATTTTCCCCACATATGGGCCCCACAGCATGGAGAAGTCTTAAGTGCTTTGTCTAAAAATATATATTTGAAGAGAGAAAAAAAGAACTAACCAAGCTGAGCTTGTCTGGGGCATTAGTCCCGGAAAATCTCAGTCTCAGCTGTCCCTTTCACTCACTCCCCCGACGCGAGGGACTCACTCCCTTGAACTAAAAATAACTGCAAATTGTGTTGGAAAATCGGGAGAAAAAAGGGAAACTGCGCTGGCCTGTTGAGTAATTCTCCGAAAGATGGCTCGGCTCAATAGTTTCCCTCAACCACATACATACGCATCGTCCCCGGCTGATGAGTTTTAAAGACATCTCTAATGAGCATCATTAGGTCGTCTGTATCTTTGTATCTCTGTATCTCGGCTGGTTGGTGTGCCTGCGAGCAGGCAGCGGATAAGATTTGTTTATAATAAAGTGGAAATGGGCTCCGACGTGACCGAGAGAGATGGATGGATCCTGAGAGGGAAATGGAAAAGGATCTGGTTGCTGCCCGTTTTTCGTTTTTCGTTATTCGTTGGGAAACAAATTTTCGTTAATTTTATGTGCACAGCCAGCTGCACTCCAGCCTCTCGGAGTTTCTGTGTGACTTTGTGATCGAAAAGTCAGACTCGGCATCATGTTTTATGTATGCCCTTTTAGAGGGGTTCCATATTTAAATATATTATTCCGTATATCATATAGCATGTATTTTTAAACTTTTGAGACAGCAAAATTGTAGAGAGAATGCCATAACTTTAATTGGGATGAATGTACTATGGCGCATAAGATGATTCCTTTGCTAATTCAGGAACAAAAATTAATAGTTTATTTTAAACCCCTTTTCAAATGATCGATAGAGTTCTGATCAGATCTCAAACACCTTTGTGTGTGGGAGTTATTATTTACGTTCGATTTCGGGACTTTCCTGTTCTCTGTCCGAGTCTTGTTTTGGTCACCTTTGACCTCTGCCGCCGCCTGGAATTCCTGGCTCTTCTTTCTTCTCTGTTTTTTTTTTTCGGAGTAAGATCGGATCGGATCTTCCGGCCGAGCTTGACATTTTTATGAGCGCCCTTTTCTTGTATTTGGAACCTTTATTGTCTCTGGTTCTGTTTTGTTTCTCTCTCTCTCTCTCTCTGTCTCTGATTCCCTCTCCCGCCCTGGGATCTTTGATATTTTCATTAGTAATTAAGTAAAATTTACAATAATTTCTGGTGCACCTACCGCCCGCCTCCCTGGCTATATTTTCCGGTGAATTTTGGTTTTCTCACACGCTTAACCCTTGTCTCCGGGGGGCCATTAAATGCCATCTTGTCCACTGTCCGTCCCCCTTTTTATTGCTGGCTCTTTTACAACTATTATTATTATTATTATTATTGTTATTGCAACACACCTAAGGGGAAAGGGAAAGAAAAAGAGAAAGAGCTGAGACGGAGACGGAGACGGAGAGATGAATTCACACAGTTAGCGACATTTGAAGTCTCATTTCTCGTTCGGCTTCAGCTTCCGCAGCAGTTAAAAATAATGACAATTGAAATCCGGTAAATTACCAGAAGAAGATCTGCTTAGGCATAATTTTGTTGAAATATCATTTCAAAATATATTGAAAGGCCCGAATGCGAGTTTGAGTTATACTTGAAATACACTTGAAAATCTGGTGAAAAGTGAACAGTCGATACATGTGGACTCGAGTAACAGAGGAAAACAAATTCTATAACTTATTATAAATGCTTTCTTGGTAGTTTATTCCTCTTAAGTGTGTTTTAAAAATATTTAAAAATTATATTTATTTTCAATTTCAATTTATTTATATGCAGTAATAGTTATTTTCATGATTTTTCTTTAAAGAAGTAGTAAGTGTTGTGGTTCCTTTTCTTTAGCCTAAGTAATCCAGAAGCTTTTGTTTTTGTTGGTCGCATTCCTGGCTCTGTTCACAGTCAATTGGCAACCTTGTCCCGCTTGAGAATTGGTACAAGTCTGCCACGCCTATGCGTGAATACACCGGAAGAAATTAATTTAAAAATATATCAATTAATATTTGAATATGTTCTACAATATTTTAAGAACTTTAAAGGGTTTCCAGTATCCCAGTATCCCTTTGAGCCATAATAAATATTAGTTAGTTATTTTTAGAGAAAGGCTAAAAATTGATTTTCTTAGGAAATATATATTTCTGCTGTACTGCATTGATTTTCTTGGCTAAATAATTATTTGTACAGTGCACGTATCTAGTTTTGCTCGCAGTAAAAGTAATAAAGTTTATGCATAATTTGTAGGCCAGAAAAAGCGCGAGAGAGTTCTATTTTCCGGCTTTTCCATCGCAGCAGCCAGCGGCAACCTTGGCGTGTGGGAAAAGCCGCTCGAGCAAAAGAATCTGTATCTGCAGCCGACGGGGACCGGGACGGGGACGGAGTGACTGAGAGATACTGGAGATATCCGAGTATCTGTGGGAGCGGCTGTGCTAATTGCGGTTGCAGATTTTTGCCCATCGCCGGGGTGTCAATTAAATTCAGCAGCAGCTTCAGTTCCAGCGTCACATCTGCAGCCCAGCTGCTGGCGAGTTCGCCTGGGGTCACACTGGGAGAAAAAAATACTGCCATTGGGCAGGGGAGGGGGTGTGATGGTGGTGGGGGGCAATGGCATCCCGCCAATGCATTTTATGCCATTTAGTTTTCCATTACTTCGTTTTCTTTTGCTGTTTCTGTAACGCTGGGAAAAAATGCAGACTAGCGACAATTTGTAATGCGATTAATGCGGCTGATTAAGTTTCGGCTTTGCGAGAACAGCCCCCGGTACAGTGGTCCCAGGAATAATATAACTAAGGTTATTACAAAAGCAACAGAATAAGGAACGGTTTCCTTTACTGAAGTATTTTATTCGCTGAATAATTCTTATTAATTTAGGTCTTGATGCAATCCAATATAGAGTCAAGTTTCAATATTCCCTTTGAAAATATTGATGTACAAAATCGGAGCCCAAGAAATCAAGCCATTAACAAATCATAGAAGCTGCGAAAAAAATGCAAGTTGTGGAAAAAACAGGAGACTGAGGAAAAAATCGAGTTGAAACACACGAACGGCATTCGTGGCTGGATATAGCCAGTCTTAGCCTTCATCATTTTCTCCTTTATTATTTTTTGTTCTCTGGCCGCCTTGATGTTGCAGGTTGCAGGTTACCAGTTGCTGTGTTGCTGGTTGCTGGTTGCTTGTGCAATGTGCTGCATTTCCGGTAGCTGCTCAGGATCGACAACAATAATGAGACCCGACGCGGCCACTCGGTGCGTGTCTTTCGACGGTGCGTGTGTCTCATTTCTCGATATTCTTCTACCCCTTACTCCCTTACTCTCAGATTCCCCGATTCTCCGGTGTTCCCCGATTCTCCAATTCTCTAAATCCTCAATCCCGTCGTCCACAATTCCGTTTCTTTATCCAGCCAGCAGACGTGCCTTTTGGGCCCTGCAATTGATTTCTCTGAATTTTTTTGCGCTCGTCTCTTTTGTGCATTCATTTTTTGCAGTTGTCTGCACTGGAAAAAATGATGGTTTATTTGTATTTTATATTCTCATATCCCATTATTTTTTAATAACAATTAAATACCTATAAGCTCGGGTAAAAAGGCTTGCTAAAAATAGATTTCGATCCCTAATTTTCAATATATTTTTTCTCCCTGTGCACTTGCAGTATTTCTGCTCCTATTCTGGCACTTGCTGCCGTGTGGTTGTTGCTGTTTCCTTATCTAGTTTTGTGTGAAGTCACTTTGTACCTGTGCCCAGGTAAAAGGGGAGTGTCTGTGTGCGTGCACACCCCTGTGGCGCTGCTGGAAAAAAAAATAAACCTCGTTGGCATTCTGCATCTGAATCTGGCGACACGGCTTCCTGTGAGCCGAAGTCGGTCCTGTGATCCTGTGAAAATTACACACTAAAGTGCAATTAACAAACAGAAGTGAGGCTGCCGTTTTCGGATTAGAATTTGATTTGGAAAACCAAAAAAAAACCAGACGTGCTCGGGGCCGGTCGGGATCATTTTGGGATCTTTGGCGTGTCATTGTCAGATTCCCACACGAAGACGAACGTCGGGAATCATAATTTGGCTTAATCTATAATTTCTGAACGAGACGGGATCGGGTTCGGGCAAGGATCTGGATGGGATTGCGTGTACGACCTTCTTTGGCCGGCAATTAAAGTGTCCACTTCTCGGAGGAGTTTCCAGCTTGCCAGCTGTTGCCGGGCTTACCTGTTCATAATTCTCACCTCAACTCTTTGCGCCTCATTATGAAAACAAGCCCAGGAACGGAAGGGGTAATTCAGACAATCACAAATCAAAGGAATCTATGCCGACCTAGAAAGGGTAAACAGAAATCCTGTATCATTGGAGGGCCTGTAAATAATTATAATCATATTTTTTTACAGGTAAAAGTATACATTTTCAATGGATATTAATAATAAAATTTATTATTTCAACTACAATTATTGAGATTAATTTATAATTAAGTGATATAAGCCTCTATCAAACTCTAATCATATTAAATATGGCTAAAGAAAAATCCTGTATCATTGGAAATTTAAATAATTATATTAAACATTTTTTAACATGTAAAAGTAAACATATTCAATGGTTATTATTTATAAAATGTATTATCTCAACTACAATTATTGGGATTCATTTAAAAATAGCCTCTAATCATTCCTTTTTGAAAATTCAAGGGCCTAACTTTCCCTATAATCACTAGCTTAGTTAATATTTATTTGTTAACATTTATTTCGGCTATTTGGCCAGCTCAGATAAGTGCCCTTGGTTGTACACGGATTACATATTCTCTAAATTGTATTTAATTGAATGTTTCGTCTGCCTAATAATGCCGCAAAGTGCCGTCGTTTTCCAAAATAAAATACATGTTCATCTGTGCACGAATTATATTATTATGTTCAAGTATTTTTTTGTTCGTGTTTAATTAATTTATATTTTTAGACCGATGCGAAGCACACAACAAACATTTTTATGCAAATGCCTTGTAATGCGACAATGAGGCCGGATTGGTTTACAAACCTCGCCGATGGGCTGTGGATTATGATTTGCTGGAATGCGTTGCAAATTTTCGGTTTATGGCTGCATTTTCCGCAACATTTGCGCGGAATTTGGTCAATAGTTTTCGCCATTTTGAGGGTTTCTAATTTGCAGCATTTTCCCCCGGCTTTTTTCGCAAATTAAGTTGACCTGTGTTCTGTGCCATTTGCCGACTTTCATGTGGAAACCTCAAAATTCATTTACAATTTTCACATTTTCCATTAAACGGTAAGGAAAATGTGTATATACATATTGTTATGACAATGTCGAGGGCAATTAATAGGTGACTCTATGAGGGGGAATGACTAAGAGGGAGGAAGCAGTTTTCTAGCTTATCAGACTTGAACCGAAAGTACCCGGAAAAATGCCCAGAAAAAGGACACTTTTCGGTCGGCTGACTCACGGGACACAAGGGGGTCGCGTGCCCAGACGCAGGTGCACTGATTACCGGCTGACTCACCTCCTTGTCCACAGATCCCGGCCAAGGCATTTGTCAACGTCACCGAGTTCTCCTTGACTGCGGGGGTGGACTTTCGACTTTCGTCCCTTTGTGTGTTTGTTTTGCCCTTTTCTGCATCATTCACTTCCGGTCCGTGGCTGCAACGTGACTCATTTGAGGTCCTTGTGGCCGGGGGAAGCCCCTGCGACGGCGCTATCCTGCCTGTTTAATGGGCTTCCTGGCCTGCAGACCTCGCTTGCCGATTTTCCAGCACTCGAGAATAACAATTCCCGAAAGGGGCTTTGCTATATAAATAAATACATACTATATCCAAGCCAAAATGCTTGTTTTATTTTGTAATTCTAGGGATAGGGTATTTGGGTTTTTGTCTTTGAAATCGAGCTAAGCCTTCCCTTTATTTTTTTGCTAGCCGCCCTCTGCCGAACTGCCGAATCCTCAAATGCTAATTGGCCACGCCCACGTGCTGCCCCAAAGCTTACTGCACAATAAAAAAAGGATAATAAAGTTAAGGTTATATTACAGTTTATTACAGGTAAATGCTTTTAAATATTTATATATAGACAAATTAGGGTGTCGCTAAAAAGTAATTGTAAAATTTAATGTGTATTGTAGCAGCTCGAAGTTACATTTATTTTCTTTCTCTGTAACAACAGCCCCATCAGCGGCACCGCTGGGGAAAGTCTGCAAGTCAGTGAAGGCTCTTGAAAGTTCGAGCCGCATGTCACACGGGTTTGTTGCCCCAATCTAGGCTGCACTGTACTACAGGGAAAACAGCAGGGACATTACACTTCAGGCAGGTTAAAGGTGAGGTATTTTATTATTTCAAATCAATAAATATAAAGGAAAGTGTGTTCCTTAAAACGTTGAATAAATTATTGATTTAAATTATATTACTTGGGAAAAGGTATACACAAATAATATGCAATGAATATGTTCTAGTAAAACTAATATTAATCATCCTACTACTTATACCTTTCAAATGATATAATAAACTCTGGAAATGTTAAATGAAAGCCTTAGTTGCCACCTATCGAACCTAATCCTGTTGCCGAGTGTTGTTACAGACTCCACGGATGAGGCCGGGAGCCGCAGGATGTGGCGGATGGCAAAAATGCAAAGTACGCTTGATTTACAGTCATTAAAAGGACTCTCCTGCGCCCCTGCCCAGCTTCCTCGCCGGCTTTGGCTCCATCTTTGGCAAATTGCGCTAGACGAGGCTCGAGCCCCACTCCCACTCAGTCACATGTGCCTGGCGGTGGCATTTTAATTGGCAGCCCGGGCAAGGGTTTCGCCAAAGACGGAGCGCAGCGCATATCCTTATGCATGCCGTTGCATGTCCTCGTCCTCGTCCTCGTCCTCGGATTTGTGGCCCCTCTTCTGGGCATATATTTTTTTTTACATATTTTTTTCTGGTCGTAGTATTTGGGAGGAGCGCGTATGAATGAAATGCTGACTTCATTCATAAAACAAATCGCAGCCAGGCGAATTCTCTCAATGAAATGGATTAGTCGGCAGGTGGAAAATGGCAGGTAAGAGGGTGGAAAATGGGGTGGAAAGTATGTGGAAAGGAGGGCATGCAGTCTGGAGAACAAAAACCAAGACCAAAGCAGGAAGTTGCAGCCGGCACAAGGACAATGCGGACAACCCGGAGCCAAGACCAAGACGTGGTCTCATTAGCGTTGCCCCAGACTGACTCACCGCTGAGTGGAGCACGGCATCCGTCCGGGGATAAATATATATTTCTCCCAAGAAATTGTACCTGCAAGGTATATGCAACTGCGGAGTAGAAATAATACTTGAAATATTCATTAAATTATTATTTTCTTTTTCATTTATAATTATTCAAACACAAAATGTACTTTTAAATATTTTTTGAATTAATATTTCAGCTAAAAATAAATGTTTAAGAGATCTTGGGTTAAGTCTAAATAACTAAGAGCCTTAATACATATATTTTATTTTATAATATTTCCCTATACAGTATCCTCCAATTCGCTTTCTGCGCTCTCTCTCCTCCCGCACTTTTTATTTATTTAAACTCTTTTTGTTCTGTCTGCTTCATCTGCGAGAAGGAAAAAAGAAACAAGCTGCCTCTATTTGCCGGAGCGAAATGTTGGTACACTCTATTGACAGTTCACTGCACGACACTTGACTGTTTGAGTTGGCATTCAAAACATCGCACACACACACACACACACACACACAGATACGCCGCCCAACAACACAGATACAGATACAGATACAGATACAAACACAGACGCATCGGGGCCCAACTGCAGCAACACTTTCAAAACAAATACAAACAACAACTGACAGCTACCACCGCACTTTCTTCCTCACAAAAAAACAAAAAATACATAGGCAGAGGCGGGGCTTTGGGGGGCCAACACGTCGCTTTGAACAATGCAAGTTAATTAAAGTGCAATTAAACACAGGCTCGGGCTCGGGCAAGATGCAGATGCAGCTAAATAGATGAGGTCAACTGGAGATGCCTCAAAGAAGGCAACAGAGACGTGGCTCTGTGGCTCTGAGCAAGGAAAGTGCGGTAAATGAATTAGAGATTAAGCACCACACACTAATTAATTAAAATTAAAATTCAAGAGAGCATAGCAGAGACGAAAGTGCAATTTGCCCTTAAAAGATTCAAGAACTGTGTTTTTGTGGATTAAATAAATACTGAAAATGTTAGAAGAGCAGTAATGTTTTGTGGCTTTAAATATTTAATAAAATTATAACATATATTTTAATTATAAACTCTTCCAAGGCTCCAATATTTTCCAATTTTAATCAACCAAAACTCATTTTCTCACAAGTTACCAAAAGACAAAACCAGAGACACATTTTCAGCCAAAATCTTGACCGCAGAAATTTGACCAGCTGCAGCAGCTCCTCCTGGTTCATTCTTCGTTCTTCCCGGAGAAAAACCTCAATCTTTGCCCCTGCCGCTGCGGCAAAGTCTACAGCTTGACCCTTGGTTTTTGGCCGAAACTTTTGCCAGTTGCTTGTAATTATTTATAGCACCTCGGAGCAGCTCCCTTACTCCTTTTTTGTGGCCCAAAAGTAGAAAACACTTTCCAGGAATGTGGCCGAGATTCTGCTGCAGTTTCTGCGGCGAAAACAATGCAATACAAATAAATAAAAAACTTTTGTTGCCCAACAAGAACCAAATATAAATGAGAGTCATTAACCCCTACACTCTTATATTTTAATATTTTTCGAAATATTTTAATTTAAGTTTAACAAATAGAAAATCCCTTTTATCTAAGAGGTTTCCTATTATTTCCATTTAGTGAATCTTCCCAGATAATTGGAACAAAGTACACAAAGGGTTAAGGATAAGAAAAGGGGTATTGAGGGGAGGGGCAGGGGGAGTAGCCTGTATGACAGGTGCATGCGTCATCACTGTTCGTGCAAAGGCCAAAGTGTGCACAACGACCACAAAAAGTGGTAAATAATTTCGCAAAAGTTGCTCAAACAACCTGAGCCCCCAAAATATCAAACGGTGGAAAATCCAACAGCAATAGCAACAGCAACGGAAAACGGAAAATGGAAAAATAGGAGAGAAAAAATTGAAAAACTGGGTAATTGGGAGTGGCAACACGCCCCCTTTGGCCAACTGCCATGGCAATTACACGTCTCCTCTGACAGGAGAGGTGCCCACAAATTAGCCGTGGCAAGGCGCAAAGGCCCGAAGACAGCGGAGCGCGCTGGCAAAGCCCAGGCTGACAAAATAAAATACGAAAAATACAGCTGGAAATGCTGAAAATACGAAAATGCGATAACTGAAAACCCGAAAGAGTAGCTGGAAACCGAAAACCCCAAAATAAAGCCAAAATCTTCGCCACGAAAGTCGGCCGAAAAGATCCCCAAATGCGGAAAATTAAGGTTGGGCCGTGAATGCATCTAGACGTACCAAGTGCAGTGGGTTCTGGCAAAGCCGAAATATATTCAATTCATATTTAAAACTTAATCAATGATGAATTTAAATTAAATAGGTAGATTACGGATAAAATTTACTGATGAAATTGCAAAAGAAAGCCATAACTTTCAATGGAAATAGCTAAAGCAAGAAAAAATAATATATTTTACAAAATATAATATATAATTTTAATGTAAACTAAAATCTATAAAATATAATATATATTCTGCATTATATATAATTATATTTTAATAAGCAATATCTTATTTTTATTCACTTGCCACCACTGTTCCCTCGGTTGCCGTTGCAGTTGCTTTTGGCTTTTTGATTTTCAGTTTTTTGGCCAAATAAACCAGTTTCGGCACCGCGCGGCCAGCAAAAAAAAACTTTCCATTTCGAAACCGCCACTGAAAAAAGGTTAAATGTGAGCGACAAATGCAGTGGAGCTGTTTTTCTTTAGTTTTTTTTCCAGGTCCAGGTTCAGCTTCGGTTTCGGTTTCGATTTCTGGCTTCGGGGTAATGTCTTCGGCTGCCTGACAGTCCGCCGATAAGAACTCGGTGGGTTTCTGTTTCTGGGTTGGGTTTACCTACTCTACCCCTTTTTTTCGGGCCTGTCTTCCGATAAGATTTGGCTTTTTTTGGGTTGAGCCTAACAAATGATGGTGGACGCTGACAGCCCGAGGTGGAGGAGCTTAGCTTTCAGGGATAATAAGGAAGAAAGAGCCAGTCAAGCTTATGCAAGGGATATAAATCTATATAATATTTTTAATGTTTTAGCCACATTTATTACCCGTCATACTTCTAATAAAAAATATATGTGACTCTTAACAAATTTAATTATTATATAATAAGTGCCCGAGTTAACTAGATATTTTATTTCTTTGCTGAAACTAAAGTCTTTCGCAACTGCAATCTGTGGAATCTTCCACCATTATTGTCAGCTTAATTTCGGCACTGCAATTATTCAAAGCTTGTTTAAGCCGGGGGGAAAAAAAAAAGAATTGAAAACGAAAAGCCAAGTAAAAACCCATTCGACCTTGGGCAAAAAGCAAAAAAACCAAACAAGAAGACAATGCAAAATGTAAGATTTTCACAGCGGGGCAGAAACATAAAGTTTATACGCAAATGGAGACCAGTTCCCACACAAGTCGCGGCGGCGGTGTAACAAATCGGTGTGCTACTTTAAATGGTCCACTAAAATATATCTCGGAGCCATCGCAAGGGGCCACCGCCACCATATGAAATATGTCTCTAATATTGGCTTAAAACACTCGAACAAAGCCCCGTGAAATATAGTATGTGTGCCCTGCCCCGGCATCATCACCTTAGGAACGATGATCATTATGATATGATGATGACGAAACCGAAGCCGACACCGAAACCAAGGCATTTGCATTCTGGATCTGAATCTGATTCGTGGTGATTTACGATCCGTTTGCCAAATCCGAACACTGACTAATTCGGGGGTTGCCTCTTTGATCTGCCAGCCCGAGGAATAAAAGGAGAAATATAACAAATTGCCCACCAAATCTTGGCTTGATTAATAAACTGTGTTTTTATTTTTATTTTGATTTTATTTTTCGGCTGACCCTTCTTATCACCAGAAACAGAAACAGAAACAGCAACAGCAACAGAAAACGGTCATAAATCGTGGTTTTTTTTTGTCACCATATTATTTGCATCCAAATTGGAAAATTTCAACTTAAATTTGCTTGATAAGCCCACTAAATTGGTCTGCTCGGAGATTTATTTGCTCCCTCTGCCCATAATCAAATGGAATGAATATTGAAAAGTTACAAATTCTTGATTAAAAAATATTGATGGAGCTGGACAAAAATGTACAATCTCTTTATTAAATTAATTTAGAGATTAGCTGAAAATTATATCTACATAAATTGTATTTATTTAAGAGCTCTCTGATATTTTACACAAATATTTCTCATTCCCTAAAATTAGGTTAAATAAATGCGCAAAAGTAATGGTAAATATTAGCCATCATAATTATTATTGAGTCAACATCTTTGGCGTGTGCAAAATTCCGAGAAAACCAAAGATATGTGCTCTCAGTGCCCACCAATCGCATACCAGTTAGACATCAATTCAATTCACATTCGATTACAATTAGATAATTGATTTTCCCCCAAACACGTTCGTTGTTCTGACTCCCCCACAAAATGCCAAAAACCGACCGCAAATTTTATATTACAATTTTCAATTTGCCGTGACCATTCAATGTCAGTCGATTGACCAAAAACAGCAGCCAAAAAAATGACAAAAATAAAATGCAATAAAAATCAGTTGGCCAAATGACAAAGTCTGAAATCCAAATTAAATGCGAAAAGAATACAAATACGAGCCGAGGCGAAGATGAAGTTTGACTGGATTCGAGTTAAGACCGGCGACACAATAAAATGCGGTTAAAAATTTACAAATAAAATTAAGCATTTTCAACAAAAGATGACCAAACAACAGATTTAAGATACAGATAAGCAGGGGATTAATACTTACAAGCCGAACAAGAAGTACTCTTTAAATTCGGATACTAAATAAATAATTTACTCAAAGCTTTTAGCCTTTTCAAATGGGTTTTACAGCTTGGTAAATTATTAAGAAAACCTTTTTAAAGGAACAACATTGATGGCCAAGTGAAGTCAACCGAATTGCAATTTCTAGCCGTGTCGGAGGGGGACCTCAAAACTTGTTTTCTTATTGTTATTGTTATTAGCATTTTTCTCTGTCATTTGATGTTGTTTTTTTGTTGGCAGAGTCAAAATATAAAAATAAAAACAAAATGCAAAGTTATGGCCACGAGTTGTGGGGCAGGTTTTTATTTTATTTCGTTTTGTCTCCTATTTGTTGTCTTTTTTTTTTTTGCTGAAGACGAAACGCCCACGCGACCAACATTTTTTCCTTGTCTTTTGAACTCACCACGGCACTGAAAAAAAATGATAGAGAAGGTATCAAAAATTAGACTGGATTTTATAGTTACAGAAAAATATTATAACAAACTGCTACGTTTTTTTAATGAAAATGTTTGGTATGACAAGTTTGACTTGAAAATATTATTAACTACTGTGATGACTTCTTTTAAACTGCAGATTGTACGATTTAACCGTAAGCACCTGAAAATTCAATTAATCAAGATTTTCTGTAGGTGCTTTTCCTGCGTGTAGCCCCCGCCAGTGTGTTGTTGCACATACGTCGCGAGGCCTCGCTTTTGATTTGAAATACGAATGAGAAAACCCGTTGCCAGCGCCACATAAATAAATAAAAAAATATTCCCCGCACATGTGTATCTGTAGTCTGGTATCTGCGGAGTCGCGGAGAGAAATAAAACCGTGGTGTTACACGACAATTCGTGCAGGTGTTATTGAGACTTGCGAATGATTTGGCGCCAGTTTATGGCGCTAGCCGACTTTTTCGGTCTGCGTATCTCAAAACTCTGCGTCTCCCTCGAATATATTTCAATTTGTGTGCCAAATACCCGGCGATAAGTCCGAGTTTATCCACAAAATACGAGCTATCGCCAGGTTCTCATTCCTTTTTTTTTTTTGTCGCCACGGTTGACAAGAAACGCAAATCTTGTGGCAAATACTCAAGTGACTGGCGTTCGAGCTGCCTGCACTTGAAATGCTGCCAGAATATGGCAATTAAGCCATTTAGGAAGTCGTAGAAATATTTATCATCTGGCAGAATAAACAATTAAACGTAATTAAACATTTTTGCGTCATATTTAAATGCAACAAAATTGGGAATCAATTTGTAAAAGGTAAATATATAATTTATTCTTTTGATCTGAGCTATTTGTATATACATTAATTTTTATTAAACGTAAAATGCTTCTTTAAAAATGTATAAACCTGTATTTTCCTTTTTCAGCTTCTAAATATTTCTTTAATTTGTTTGGGAGTAAACTTTACTTTACTTTAGTTCCCAAAATTAATTTCTTAAAATAAGTTTTAATCTCTCTCCAGTCTTTAAACTCCCTGGAAATTAAGTATGACTAACAGAAATGTAAGTATAAACTCCAAAACCGCAGGGCCATTTACAATTCCGGGAATTAAATCAAGACGCAAACCCTAAGACGCTCCATTTTTAAGCAGAAACTTCCGCCATCACATTTTGCTTAGATTGATTCTGAAAGTTGAAAGTTGGCTCTGTCGGCTCATCCCAACTTTATTATTTCTGAGATTTTTATTCGCCGCCTTTTTCGCCTTTTCTCGAGAACTAACGGACAACGCAGAAGCGCAAATTAAAATTAAAATAAATAGCAACCCGGCTCGCAAATATAATTCTTAGCCCCTTACTGCCATTTGGTATGTATGTATTTTTATATTTTCTTTTTGTATTCCGTTTGTTTGTCCTCTTGTTTCATGCCTTTTCTATTTATTTATTTTTACTTTCCGGCAGCTGGAGAGCCGAGAAATCTGAGAAATCCCAGCTCCGACGGTCAGCAAACTTTCGGCTTTGCTTTTGGCTCTTCTAATTAAGATGAATTAAGCAAAATCATTTCGATTAGAAAAACGGAGGAGCGACAGAAAAAAATAAAGCTGGAGATGATGAAAAGGCAGAAGCAGCAGCATCAGCAGCGGCTAACTGTTCTTTGAGGCGTTTGATGATGAGCCGATGGATGACGGCCAGAAAATGCTACTAAAAAAAAAATAAGAATAAGATGGAGAATAAAATAAAATAAAATAGAAATAAAAGCGTTGACAGATGCCCGGCGATGCTAAGTGACGACGAGGGGCCCGGGCTTGGGCTTGTAATTGCTGTTAACTGTGGGGCATAATAACTTTATTAGGAAGTTCGTCGTGATGACGATGATGATGGCCTCTCCAATTGAGGGCAGACTTAAGTGGCAGGCCAGGGAAACTCGGTTTTGTGTGCTGGCAAAGATACAAAAATTCTAAATAGTATTTTCCATAATTACCATAACTAGTTGTCCTTGCAAGTTGACCTAAAAATCGAGTTTAATAACTATTCTTGTCTTGGAAATTTAGTTTAACTTTAAAGCTTAGAATCCCATTCTTCTTTGCCAAGTTGAAGCCACCAACAACAATGCTTAAACATATTTGGCAGCGTTTAGGCCGCGTTTAGTTCCCAAGTGAGTGCGATGTACGGCAACTTTCCGGTTGTATTTTTCTCTTGTCGAAGAGGCAGCCAGCGAAATTCCCTGGCCTGGCCATCTTATTGTTGTGTGTATTTTAATTAATTAAGATTTATAAGCGGCGGCCGACAAACGAACGCAATTCAGCGGAAATTTAAATGCACAGACCACCGACCGCCGAGCGCCGAGCGCCGAGCGCCGCCTGTCTTCGGGCCTTGAGCTCGAGAGCTTGAGCTGCTGTGCGAAAAATGCCCAACACTACCCTCCCACCGCCACTGGTGTTTCTTGGCCGCAGCCGAGTTGCCATGTATTTAATTTAATTGAATTTGCGCCGCCATCAACGGGCGGCAGGCGGCAGGCGGCAGGCGGGCAGAAACAGCAACACGACAACGACGATGACGAGGAAACTTAACGAGCGAAACGTGGCCCAAACAGCAACAACTACGGCTAAAACACTGGCCAACGGGTGACCCCTTCTACGGCTACGGTTACGGTTACGGTTACGCAGTTACGGGGTTACGGGTGCACGGCGAAAAATATTATTTCAGATGCAAGTATTAGGAATGAATTTCTTGTATTATTTCTGTGACATTTTAATTAACTTTTATCAAAGTTAAAAACTTTAATATAATTTTATTTAAAGCATAAATTAATGCAAACTTCCAAAATAAATGGTTAATCATTTTTAAAAAGATATCATTTATTTATTTATTTATTTATTTCTTAATATCCTAGTGCGATAAGAGTAAACTTATATTTATTGGACTAGTCAAAATGGACACACATACATATTACGAGTTTGTTTTAAATAATATTTCTCAATCTAACAGTTTACTTATAAATATTTTAGTGACATTTTGATTTCGTTAACTTATTTCTATATTATTTTGTTTTTATTTATATTTTTATTTTGTATTTTTTATGGACTTCAAATATTTTTGTATCAAAGGAAGTAGTCTTAGTTTTCTTTCTAACATAAAATATATGAATACTCTCAATAGCAAACTTATAAAACCAGAAAACATATATAAGTAAAAAAAGAATTAAATAAATAAATATAAAAAGAAAATAACAAATATAACCCCAATTTGAGTACAAGAATTTATAATAAACCCAATATAATAAATATTCAAAACATTTTCATTGAAACCTGACAAGGATAATTTGGTTTATTCGCTTACAATCAATTTCCCGCAGTGTACACGGGTAATATGATAAAATGATTACACATCCGCCTCGAGTTTGCACTGAGACATTGCTCATACGACACGTTGTTGCCTCGCAGCCCCGAGGGCTGGCGAAAACAGGAAATCGTGTTTAGTCTTAAGTCGAGACCTCGTCCATTCCCCACATTTACCCGGACTTCATTCCGTTCGGGGGAAAAAAGGGGGGGCTGAGCATTGCCATTGCGAGATGTTGTGTCCAATGCAATTATGAAAATTTACGAGTTTTTTGTTTCAACAGACAAAGTGCGTTGTTTTTCGCCTCTCTCCCGCTTGCCCTTTTTTTTTGGGTGAAAATAATTTACGATCCGCAAAAGTTTTCTCTTAACTTAATGCTGCAAAACATCACAGAGGAACATGACCGACAAATAAACCGTCGCGACGCAGGAAACTTTAAAAATGATGAAAAAGTTGGGGAGAAACGGAAGAAGATTTCAAATGTAATAAAGTTTTGTAATAACTAACATATTTTTAGCTTTTTACTTAAATATATTTTATAATTTTCAAGCATGGCTGGTAGCTTTTAAAATATTTAAAGATTTCTGTTTATGTTTGTCACTCGAAGTGCTGGCATAATAAATTGCCTGACCCAGAACTCTAGGAACCATCAATTCTGAGGGCCCCGTCTGGATATCCCCTTAAACGATTATATTTATAAGGTATAAGGTATATATATATATAGCTCGCATGCCACAGACAATTTTCTCCTTCTTCTTCGCCAGTTAATAATTAATTATATAATTGCAAGCGGACCAACAATGTGGGGAAAAACAAAGGAGGCAAAAGATGTCGGCGCCCAGGTGAATTCTCACGCTTGTCTCTCCCTCTGGCCGGGGTCATATTGAAATATTTATTATAATTATAGGTCACTCTGGCCTATTCATAGGATCTGCGAAAATAATCGATATGCATGCGTGTGCCCGGCCCTTATTTCGGTGCGAGCTCCTAACAAATTGTGCGAGGCTCCCCAGTTGACATAAGTGGACGGTTGCGCCTCCAAAAAAAAAAAAGTAAATACAATCAGCAATGGGCAGGTGTCGGAAAAAAAAGTAAATAAAATTCAGGACACTTGGGAAAATTTTTAGTTAGACAGATAGGAAAATCTGAAGATAAATTTAAATGTGTAAAAGGAGGAAAACATTTCAGACAAATGTCTTAAAAACATTTAAATTTTATTTATCAAATATTTTTTTGTCCTTCCTTTGGGTAAATAATTGTTTACAGCCACCAGCTACTAGTTCGGCCGAAAGATGCGATTTGTAGGCGCTGACATTACGAAAGTGTTGGGCATCATTCCGATTCCGATTTCGATTTCAATTATGCTCCATCATTTTTCAAGTTCGCATCGCTGCGTCGGCACGCGACAGAAATTAATAATTGAGCGGCGGCGAGAGAGACGGACTGCCTCACACAGAGAGAGACGGCTGCAGTGCCATTTGCCAAATTGAAAGCAGCAGCCGATGTGGAATTGGACGTGGATGTGGCTGTGAGTGTGTCTATAGCAATGGCTGTGAATGGGCATATGGATGTGGATGTGGATGTGGATGTGGATGTGGATGTGGATGTGGATGTGGATGCGGTGATGATGATGATGATGATGCCCAGTCAATTTCGCCTCACTTTGATTGTATGCAAATCTTGGGGGCGAGCAAGGGGGTGCAATGCTGCATATTGGATGTAAATTAAGTGCATCACTTGTTGCCCAGCACTGGGTGCAGGCAGAGAAAAATAAACAAAGTTATGGTGGTACAAAAAACTATTTTAAGTATGTAGAACAAACTAAGATACTCACTTCTTTATTATATTAAAAGTAATCGTATTTTTCTCATGCTGAATATTTAGTATTTGAGCTGGAAAACTCTTATAATTATGTACCCTTCCGATAAATTATTTGATTATTATTTTTATTATTTATTTTTTATTTCTTTAAATTCTTTCAGTGCTGCAATCTTTCATTGTGCGCCCGGAAATGCAACAGAAGATTTGGCTTCTGCTTTCTTCTATTTAATGGCCCCCCCCCCTCAATATGAGCAACAGGATGCAGGTGAAAACTTGTGAAAATGCCGGACGCTATGAGGAAATCAAATCATGTGGAAACATCATACTTTCTGACCAGAAAATTGCCCAAGATACCCGGGAAAGTCTCTATTTTTAGCTACAAATTCAAATTTAATTAATTTAAAAATGTAATACTAATAAAAATAATTATATATTTTTCTTCAAGCTATTTCCTTAAAGAGACTGCATAGTTTTGTGCACTTTCTTAATTTCGAACTCTATAAATTGCAATTCCGGTAAAAGCCACTTGCAGCCAGCTGAGCCCCAGCCCCGATGCCAATTACACTTCACCCATGGCCATCGAGTGGAAAAAGAAGAGCAAAGAAATTGAATCAATTAAATCATAATATTTGCAGCACACAAAAGTGATCAATGGCACGAAACCTGGTTGTGTGTGTGTGTCATTAATTGAAGAGAATATGCCAGGGTGGTGGGTGGTAGGTGGAGCAAACAAACAGGACGCATTTGCAAAAAGCCACACGGAAAACCGCATGAAATCACATAAATTAAAATAACTCTATTAACCTGAACAAATTTATTATTTTGGCCAACAGCTTTTTCGTTTTTCCATTTTCGGGTGCTGGGCGGGATTGGATGGGATGGAATTGGAGGAGTGGAGGGTCACTTGTACTCGGATTTGCTGTGACAATGAAACGCGTGACTTGAACAAAGCGCCAAAGAGGCACCAGGATGGGGGATGAGAGAGTCCTGTTCCATTTCAGTGGCCGCTTTTGTTCGACTCGCTTCTCTGTTTTTTTTTTTTTTTTTATTTCGGAGTTGCGGGGGCAAGCAGCAAAATTTATTATCCTTGCCTCCTGCTGCGGCACCTACAGTACCGTCCCCGCCCGCTTAATTGTGCGCCATTTAAGCACCTGCTGTGAGGGGGAGGGTGCCCCAGCTCCAGTCCCAGCCCACAACCTCACATGTCCATACATCATTGGGCCGCAAAATGTTTATGACCCTTATGGCATGCCATGCCACGGCACGGCCCCAAAAACGGCGCCCCCAACGAGCATTTAATAGTTTTGGCGCGGCATTTTCTCGTAATGCTTTATTTATTTTTAATCATAGAACAAATACGAGTCCATGTGGCAGGCAAAAATATGGCCCATCATTTGTTCAACGATATGTGCAAACAATTGGCGCATTAAAGCCAAGAGCGGAAAATAAATTCTCATTTAATTGATTGGAACAAACAACGGGCAGTGGGAATGGTTAATAAATAGGGATCTTGAACTCTATGAGCTGCCGAAAATAAATAAACTCCACTCTCTGGGAATCTGAGAATGCTCTGGTCCATCTTTAAGTCAGAACTACGCCTCAATTGAGTTCAAATTATTGGCCAGGCTGTAACAGAATCGTTGCGAGACATTGGGTATTATTAGACCAAGTTTTTGGGGCCCCCGGGGCTCCATCAGTCACTGCCTGACTCATCGTCGCATCGCATTGCTTGATTGAGGGGCCAAACTCAATTATTTCCTCGTCTCTTTAGCTTTTTTTTTTTTTCTGGCTCGGAGGCCTTGTAATAATTACTACCGTTGTCATTCCATTTCTATTTTGCCGTGTTGTTGTATTTAAATAGCCATTCGATGCGAGTGACTACTGTAGTTGGGAGTTGTGAGTTGTGAGCTCGAGTCCATTAATCAATCATCTTTGGAAATGCTGCATGTGTCCATTTCCATTCGAGAGGGGTATTTTACTCCGGTGCCTGCAGCACGAAGATGTCAAGTCGTGGCTTCTAAGTGATTCTGTTAATGGCTATCAAGAATGAGAGGAATCAGAAGTCAGCAACTGGTAAGTCTTAATATTTAAACCAATATGGTAATACTTAGAAATTACTATAATTTAGTTTTATTTTAGATTTTCTTTCCCCCTTGATAAACCAAATGATTTGCTGAGAACTTAACTGTGCAATTCGATTTAGACATTTGCTAAGGTCAATGAGGAGTATCGAATTGCGGAATTCGAGAAAAACGAGCGGCAAGAATCTGTATAAATTAATAAGAAGCATTCGCTAATGACAAAACTCTCATGAATATAAAAGAAGGTCCCAGGTTTGTAGAGGGTTTCGAAAGCCGCTTAGGTGGGGCTTTTCGAAGCCTCATAGATGTAGGGTTACCATGGCGAAACCCAAACCGAAACCGAAACACTGAAATCCATTTTCCGGCAAACCCAGCCCACATCCACATCCGTCGCCATAGCCGCAGATTGAACCACTAAATGCGCAGTTTTCTTATGATTTCCACACTTCCATTTGCCATTTTCTGACTGCTTCGTTTTTTTTTTTATCGTTTTTGCTTTCTAATTAAGCAATCTTTTTTTTTGCGATTTTCCGGTTATGTAGAGCAATTTAAGCCATGCTTTTTAGGCCCCCAGCTGGTAGGAAGCCTTTTTCCTTGGGTAATTCAATATTAATAGCTAAAGAAATAAATATAGAAATCTTTATGACCAAATATAGATTAATATTGAATCTCCTTTACTTTTCCTTTCATAATTTTTTGCCTAATTAGTCGGACTTCAAATGCCGTTGAACTTTGACGGGGGAGCGCACAGTGGAGGTCTTCCAAATGAACAGAGTCACACACTCAAATCTTAATCACAACTTCCTGTATGAATTGATATTTTTATTTTTGTCTTCCAGTATTTCTTCTCCGTTCGCTATTATTTTCTTTTATTTTTAGCTTGTATTTTTTTCTCTATTTCTGTCCGTGGTCGTGGGAAAAAGCTAAAGGCGTATTTTTTGGGTGGGCCCCGGAACGGAAGATTAGTATGCAAAAGGTTTGAAAATGATTACAAAAAATGGTGGTATAAGTATGATCAAAATTACCAGCTTGCTGAAGGCTTTAATTAACTAATTGCTGAGACATTGTACTTATTTTTGATTTTAATAATCACTCATTACTCAATTGATGTGCATCTTTGCTGATTTTATTATTAAGTGTTGATTTTTGCTAGCTGTATTTTTTTCTCACTGTAATTGGCCAGTTTCGGACCTCTGGGGGTATGGGGAAAGAATTCGGGGATTATGGACCTCCGGTAGAATTTTGAATTTTGGAATTTTCGGGAGAAAATCGGGTGGAAAACAGGCAGCAGGCAGGCAGAGCAGCACTTGGCACGCATAATTCATGTAAATTGCGGAATCGCACTTTGACAATGGCCGGCGGCCCGGCAGCCACGCCCCGTTTTCGTCTCGCCGCCCCTGAAATAACCAGCACCCCCCCATCCCCCACACCTCACTGCCCCGCATCGCCGATTAACCCGCCTAATGCGCATAAATTTGAGAATCTTTATGCGCTTGACTGCTGTCCGCTGATTGCTGCCGGCGAACAAAACTAAACACTTTTAAGCCCATAAATTTTGCCATCACAAAAGACCCAAGCAAATCAAAACAAAGGCACGAGCACTGAGAGAAATAATATTTAGTTTCTTAATAAAAAGAGATATACATAAATATATAGAAGACTCTTGCAAGAAAAGTATTAAATTATTAAGTGTATGCATTTCCCATTTTTATTTTTAATAGTAAAAAAATTATTAAGGCTTCTGCACTGTAATTCTCACAAACTATTCCTTTTTCTGTTTTTAATCAAGATGGAAAATATCTTTATCCCAAAATATATTTTATATCCTTTCCTCTAAAGTCACAAATTTTTTTTGTACATAAAATTTCTTACTGTTCAGTGCGATAGAGAGGGATAGAGACTCATTTGAATATTGATATGATTCCGATTTGGTTTCGGGGTCTGCATTAATTAAGAGTTGGAAATTAGCGCTCGTGTTGAACGCGTGCGCAAAGCAAGTTATACTTATATATGTACATATATCGGGCCGATCGCCACGAATATATGGCAATGTCTGTCACTTGACAATTTCCCATTAATCCTCCGTCGATTTGTGATCCATTTTCATAGAGACTCTCCTCCGATTTCGATGGTCGATGCCTCATTCACGATGAGAGATTTATGGGATTTATGGGAGAGAACGGCTGCTGGGTGGGATTAGAGAAAGGTTTTTGGAAAGTATTTTGACTTGGATATGTTACAGATATTAATTATGTAAAGCGAGTTAGCATTTTACACCCATGTTGGGTATTTTTTATTTGCTATTTGCTAAACAGTTTTATTTCAAAATTTGTAATTATCCCAAAACTACCGCTGATATTCTCTTCTGTTCTCGAATCTTCTCCTCTCTTTTGCCCAAAATTTTTCGGGCCAAAATCGAACGCTTAACGCTTAGGCTTAGGCTGGCTTTTAAATCGGCTGAAAGGGGGGCGCCAACGGGTTGGCTGGGGGCTAACACGGCGGTTATGATTTGATCGGATTTTGCTCATGTCGCCTGTCGGCTTTAAACATCGAATGGGTGGTGTGAAAACAGCGCGAGGGAATATAGATAGACCGACCGAGTTGGCTTGGCCGGGCTAATACATTGTTTGGCTTAGCGGCGATTCTATTTTGGCTCTAGACACCGACATTTTCCACAGCCAAATAGCCGAAGAGCCAAGACAACGGCACGAAAACATATTCATTCGCCCGGGTATTTATTTATTTCTCTATTTTTGTGATTTTTATTTGACTTTGTGTGTCGTCGTTGTCGCTGCCTAATGCTCATTAAACACTTCCGCTTCTGATGCTGTCTGAATAAACTCCACGAATAAAAAAAATTCATCAAACAAAAGCCATGCATGCTTTTTTTCAGAAAAACATGGAAACAAAGAACGCGATGGGCAGGGAATGATAGGAATTTAATCGGAGATATAGGACCTGTGGATGCCCTAACTTTCTGAACACGCACAGAATGCAAACAATCCACGGAATGCGGTCAGGTTGAAATTTATTTGGGTAAATCTAGCTATTTTTAGAGTTAAATAGGTATTATTTCAGACTCAGCAATGTTAAAAAAATAATTAGGTATTTTTATCTCATATAAAAGGCTATTAATCTTTGATTTTAAGGTATTGATCTATATTTATATTTTGCTTTGCTACTTTATTATTCATTTATTAAAGTAACTATGTAAATATCTCCCAAAATAGAATTTTGTAATTTATTTGGGCAAATCTAGCTATTTTAAGAGTTAAATAGGTATTTTTTCAGACTCAGATATTTGTATGCAATATTTAAAAAATAAGTAGGTAATTTGTCTCATATAAAAGGCTATTAATCTTTGTTTTTAAGGTAATTGATTTAAATTTATATTTTGCTTTGCTACTTTATTATTCATTTATTAAAGTAACTATGTATTTATATCCCAAAATATAATTTTCAAAAAAATAAGGGAATTCCACACAAAATTCGATGCAAAGGTGCGAGAATTCAATGACTAGAGTTTTTGGAATTCCACTGGAAAAAGAAGGTGGCGAAGGGGAAATGGAAATTGGGCATACATTTCATCCACAATTACGAACGCAATTTGACTTATTTACTTTGAATAATTAAAGATACAAAAGGCGTTGGCTCAAAAAAAAAAAAAAAGAGAACTCCGCCAAATGCGATCTGTTTTCGATTCCTCCCCTCTTATTATGTGATTGGGGGCGTGGCAGCGGAGGAAATAGAGCCCGGCAAACAAAGACTCCGGCTCCGAAAGATCAATGGAAAAAAGGCAATGAATGAACTAATCCCGGAATGGAGATGAACTCGCAGGCAGGCAAGGCAGCGAAATCAAATAATAAAAAAGCGGAGAAAAAAAAACAAATGGGAGATGGGGGCCAGTGCTCCCTTTTGTAGGCTCATTGTTGCTGCTAAATTTAAATGAATATGCATGCAAATGAAAAGCAGCTCGATTCCCATTCAAAGGGCCCTAAGTACAATGCGCCGAAGGAAAGCCAGATGGAGGAAACCCATTTAGCTAATAATTGCCATGTTTTGTTCGCCAAATTATATATATGTGGAGTTCGGAGTTCGGAGTTGGCAGTTTTTAGCTGGGAGTCCCAGAGGTCAAAGGCCGGCGAAGAAATCAAAATCCAAGGGGGATTTTTTCGATATAAAAATGGATAAAATAAGGAAATTTTTGTAATGCATACAAATATACAAAAATGCTTTTCTGGGTCAAAAAAAATAAATTAAAAACAAACCAAAGATTTGGTAGCTAGTATCCTTAGTGAGTTTCTCAATACATACGAGTATTAATTAATTTCCCCCCTTAAGCTCAAGAAGCTCTTCTTAAAAACCCATTTAATCCCCGTTTCCTTTGAATATTCTGATGACAGGCTTACCGCCGAATGCCATTGCTCTGCAGATCAGATCCCACCGGCTGTCAGACGATTTCCCGGAATGATCAATGGCTCTTACCATAAAGCCCGGCGATAATCATTGGAAATCTCGGTGTAATTTCTATTGGTCCCTCTCTGGGGTATCGGGCGGGAAAAAAATCCAAAACAGCTAACAATCTCGGTAACAACAGTTACTCAACTTGGCTAACTGCCGACTGTCAGTTGGCAAAAAGCACTCAGCCGCCAGTCAGCCAGGCAGTCAGTCAGGCATTCAGTCAGTCAGTCAGTCAGTCCATCAATCAGAGTTCCACACTGTACAGCTGATTTTTCTCACAATAATTTGTAGTCCACTAGGCTTTGTCAGAGACACCTGTGCGCGCTGGCCTTTTCCACTTTTCCGCCTTTTCCGAGAGCCAAGAGTCGAGCAAAACATTGGCCAAATATGAACGAACGGAGGAGAGTCCATAAATCGGAGGAGCGACTTTCCAGTTAGGCGGGGACACTGAGCAAAAAAAATGTAGATAATCTAAAGTTAAATTCCGATTATAGAAAGGAAACCCATGGCTCAGTGTCCATAATAATATATTATATTATTATTATTTATTTCGATAAATTCCAAACGCTACAGTATTTCTACTATTATCTTAGCGCGCTAGTCATAACTGATTTCAAACAATTTTAATTACTTATTTATTAAAATTTATGTCATTACTTAATATTAACATTATTTAATTATCATTATTCTATAATTTCATTTAATGGAAAATTGTATTAATAATTTCCCTGAGTGCATCATTTTCCCAACTCCAGTCGACGTCCGAGTTTGGGTCTGAGCAGGAGCCACACCTGAGTTGAACTGAGCCTGGGATCTATCTATATGCCATGGGAACGGCCTACGCTCCATATACGACCACGTTAATGTGTAATAGTTCTATTAGTCTCAGGCCTCGGATCTCGGGTTGCAGCTAATCTGCACTGCTACCAAGTTTGGCCGGTTGCTGGCCCCTTCTCCTTCTCCTCCAGGAGACCCCATCCCATCCCCATGAGAACCGATGGCCGAGAACCGGATGGCGCTAGATAAAAACTAAAAAAGCGGTAGTTATGGCTCTAAAAAGTTTAAGGCTTCGACTATCAGATACCTTAGCTCTTTAAACAAAATATTTTTTATTTTTTAAGCTAGAATCCAGGCTCCTTTCTTGGTAAAAAAGAATAAGAAAACTTATAAAAATATGTAATTAAAGTTATGTGAGTTTATATGCCCGAACAAGTACTGGGTGCCTTAAAAATAGAATTACGCCAACAGCGAATTTATCGTAACGTTGTTTATATTGTATATATATATATATATTTGTTTTTTTTTTGGCCTGAATAGTTTATGGCTGGCGCCTCGTCGCCGTCGTCACCGGTTGCCCAATTTGGAGTGCCGAGCCGAACTGGTTATTCCTCGGAATCGGATCTCCGCTCATTTTCAAACTGGCTGCGCTTTGTGGGCCACAAAGGCTGATTTCTAATTAAAAGCGGAAATATTTCAGATCTGGCAGAATGGGATATATTGATTGCTGACAGGCAGGCAAATCATAAATGACATCGTTTGTTTAAGCAGTCTTTTGTTTGCTTAACAAATCATTTCTATTTATTTATTTATTTATGCAGGTGTATTTTAAAATAATAATATCCTCCTAGCTGTACTGATGCACTTTAATGTCACAATGATTGATATTCCTTCATGCTGATTAATGAGGCCCTAGAATCCATCTTATTCCCAGTAAATCAACCAAAACATATTCGTTTATCGATTGGGCTATAGGAATATTAAGACCTGTGTCTCCCCTTGCCCATCATCTATCCATCAAATTTTATTTGGACGTTTACGAGGGGCTGGGGTCGTTGGAAATCCGTTTTAAAATATTTTTTGGGAATGTTTAGGAAACTGAAATTTTATGGCACCTGCCGCGGATCTCGGATCTCGGATCTCGGACCAATGAATGGAGTTGTCGCTGCGCTTTATGGCCGCCTTATCACACTTCACCATAAAACTGTCAAATTTCGAACAAATGAAATGCGTTTGACAAACGGGTCGGTTCTTTGTCTGGCTGGCAGTTGGGGGTTAAAGCTTAACCCACGCATCTCCCAAAACTAAAACTCACCTAGCACTAATCTTATTGTGGACTTTTTAGGGCAGGAATGCCGGTGAAATTCAAGTTGAAAAGGTGGTGAATGGGTTCAAGTCCATGAAATTTATACTTTATGAATTAATTGGATAATACAAGAAATAAAATGTGATATAAATTAAATAAAAATGCAATTACTCACTAAGCAGAGATTTTTAATCGAATGTTAAAAGAACCATATTACTTAGAAAACTTGACTATAATTTATATACAACTATATAAGTAATTTTATGACAAGAACCATATTTTAATAATATTAAAATTGAATGAAATATATTTAATAATGCCTTAAATTGTGTGATTTTTAAATTAAACTTATCTTAAAGAGCTAAGTAAATTTGTTTTCTTTATTTATTTCATTTTTCCTATATGAGTTTTTTCTATTAAAATTTATAAACCAAATCAACTACGTCTTGAGCCTGCCAAAAGCTCTTAAAAATATAGTTTCCAAAGTAATATTTAACTTTGATAACTACTAGACTTATTTATTCTGTTCTGTTCTTTTTGTTAGAGAGTTGTTGAGGTAAACAACTCTCTAACAAAAAGCGTAAAAACCCCTTGTAAACTTTGTAAACTATCTTAACTCTGTAATTAAGCGAAAACCCAATTCAAAAATCAAAACCGTCACATAATTGCCCATCATTTCGCAGTCAAATTGCAAACAAATCAAACGTTTTCCACCATTTCAATCGATACGTTTTGGAATATGGAATTACGGAGTTACTCGAAGGAGTCTCTGCCAATTGATGGCAACTATTTATAGTGCAGCGGCTATCAATTACGTGCAAAGCCGATGCCATTAGCCTGACAATCGCAGCCCACATTTCATGTCAGCAATCAACTCATCACTTGGCCAGGCCAAAACCACACACACTGCGAAGGGCCAGTGAGGGAGGAGGGCACTCTGCCACTGCCACTTCCACTTCCACCTGGTCGCCACATTGTACGAGCATACTTACCCCCAAGGCGACATATATGCGGCATTATTCTGCCAAAGTCTGCGGGTCTTTGTGCATTTTTAGGGCTACGCGCCGCAAAAACCACAAGAAATCAATTCCAAGAAATTGTTTGTCTTCCGCTGCCGCATCGAGATCCGATCTTAAAAAATCCAGAGAGCTAAGTCGAATCGAAAAAACCTTTGCTCTCTCGCTGACAGCTATAGAAACTATAATTGGCTGCATTTGGCACGCTTCACTTGATGACCTCCAATGGAGCCCCTCGCGGACTTCATTATTGATGGTCGATCGGCACGGCATGAGGTGCGAATGGGTCAGCTTTTTTCTCTCTCTTTCTCTGCTGATTGTTCTTTATAAGAAATAATAAAATTAAGCGGCGAAAGGAAGTGGAAAGCGGACATATGTGTTCATGTGACTATAACGAAAAGCGAAACCAAAGCGAAAAGTTTATTGGGTGCGGAAATTCGAGGCGTGACATTAACCCCGTTTAGCCCGACACCTCTCAATCGGGTCTTCTCTCGGCTAATGACAGGCGATTTTAACCGTTTTCGCGGAACCTTTGGGGGGAACTAAGAAATTAACCCAGAAATGCTGAAAAAAAATAGTTATAAATATTCGAAATTTTTGTGGAAGCTACTTGGACTTAAAGTAAGTTAGAATTTCCCAAAAATATCCTTCTAGTCAACCCAAAAACACCCAAGAAGCTCTCATTTTAATTCTCCTTAATTGAAATATGAATTATTAATTTTCCCAAGACCCTATTTAGTAGACTTTTGATCCAATCACCTTTGACCACTTGCCATATTCCGACACTGTGTGTCAATGTGACTTCCGTTTCCGTTGCCGAATTTGGAAGAAAACTTTCCGCTTTTCCTACTTTTCCGAGCTTCCCTGCGGCGTCTTTCGTCTGAGGTAATTATAAATAGCTGACTGGCTCCCAGACCCATTTGTAACCGGATTCCCCATATATATATATATCTAGTGGCACACATATACTCGTATCCTTGTGTGCCTCCTGCCCACCTGGGCAGGTATTTTAACATGATGCTCAAGTGGAGCGAACGCTTGTTTTTAATTAGTTTGCGCTGACCAGGAAGGAATTTCAGGGGCGCTCCTCTCTCCTCACCCCAGGACTCACATGTGTGTGTGTGTGTGCTCAGCTATTTTAATCGAAAATCCTAGTCACAGGGGCAAATATTTTTGCAATTTCAACCATTTTTGCAAGCATAATTTAATGGCCAAATATCGGGAAAAAGGGAATTAAAACGGGGCGAAAAAAGCAGAGGATTTTAGAGCAATTCAAGAGCCATTGCTTGTGGTTTTTTCGGTACAGAATAATATAGTTATTAAATTTGATGTTAATAATTATATTTATTAAATAATTCCCTTTATATTTGAAGCCAATTTCCTGCAAGAATGCGGAACTCAGCTTCAGCCTCGGCTTCAGCTTCATTTGGTAGTCAAGATGGCTGCCGTGCGGTGGCATTACCGTTTTTGCGGCTAATTCAGACAGCCGTCGCTCACTACAAAAGTCAGTTGGGGTCATTCGTCACCCACTCGACCGACCTGCCGACCTGCCGACCTGCCGACCCGCCGCCCTCCCCGGTGCGGTGCGGTGCAATTTTTGTCTGACTCGGCTAAATACTCGTACTTCATTTATTTTATGAATAAAAACCGAAACAACGGGGCCAGCACAAGTAGGCTAAGACAAAGGACGATGCATCAGCCTGGGGGCCTTTGCATACCTCCTCCTCCTACTCCTGGCCAACACACACACACACACACACCCGGCCAACACACACACCCACTCGACATACAGGCTGAAGTGTTGAGGAGGACGACGACTTCCTGTTTATCTGTCAGGACTGCATCACTGTCTCGGGCTACGGATGGAGTTGCCTGGATCCAGGATCCTGATTCCAGATGCCAGACTATCCGGAGAGACCAAGCAGCACTGAGGGAAATGTATAAAAAAATATTTAAAAAATATTTTTTAAATATTAAATGTGTTAAAAATATCAGAAAATTAGTTTGAACTAATTATGTCTTTGTAAATACCTTTAAAATTTCACTTCAAATTTAATTGATTTATTTTATTTATCAGTTTCTCCTGGAGCAGGAAAGCAGCATTGAGGGGAATGTATAAAAAAAATTTTTAATATGTTATAAATATCAGGAACTTAATTTAAACTAATTATGTCTTCGTAAATACCTTTAAAATTTTACTTAAAACTTAATTTATTTAATTTTTATTTAATTTATTTTATCTATCAGTTTCTCCTGGACTTTTTCTCTGCCTGTTTTTGTATATGTTTTGCAAGTGGCGTCCGTGCATGCTGAAGCATCCACTTTGGTGCCATTCACATGGCGAGGCGAAGACGCCCGCCCTGATGGGGTTAGCCCCCCCCCTCCGGACTCATCCCGGATTCACCCGTGAGCCTCTCGAAAGCCCCTCTCTGAAACGGCTGTTGCGGTTAAGCGTTTTATATTCCCTAACCGAGTGAGCTGAGTGTACCCAGCAGAATCCAGGATCCCGAATCCGAGTCCCCCGGAAAATGAGGCAGGTCCACGTCACCCGAAGCCGAAGAAGCCGAGACTCAACCTGAGATGGAGGCAAGGCTTCTTGCGGCTTAGAAATTCCTTCGTTTATATATTTTTAATAAATTTTAATACTGAAACCGTAGACGACCTGCTCCCTGCTCCCTGCTCCCTGCTCCTCCTCTGCGGCTTTATGGGGTTTCTTCTCGTTGGCTTCGCCGCAAAATTATAATTTTTATGCCATACACTTAAAGATAAGATTACAAATAATTCATAATTGGGTTCATGCAAGGCAGCAGCAGCAGCAGCAGCAGGCACTGCAAAGAAAGCCAACACCAACAGCCAGCCGGCTAACAACAATGGTTTAGGGGATGGGCCTTGGACCATTGTTAGTTGGCTTAGAATGGCTGAAAGGGCGCAGAGTCAACTCAATTATTAACCCGAGTAACTTGCAGGCTGTCGGGGTTGCGCAAGATCATGGAATGTTTTGTAAAAAAATATTAAATCAAATTGCAGTTAATAGGAAAATATGATAAAAAAGCTTAGACCGAAAAGTTTCATAAAGAGGCATTTCTCCGCACTTTAATGCATTAACAGTGTGACCAGGCATGCTTCTGGCCAGCCAGTGTGGTCTTGCTTATTGCGGATCAGGGATTTTCACGCCTTTAATAAGTGGTGTGTGTGTGTGTGTGTGTCAAAGTAGCAACGGAAGTGTGGGGGCAATGAGGCGGATTAAAGTCAAAATTAATAAGCGCATTCTCTCACACACACACACACACACACACACACACACACTCGCAGTCTGTCGTGTAGCGGCAGCTGCGCCAAAAAGTATGCAAGCCAAAGTGCCCAATGCTTTTTGTTGGCGTCGCTGTTCTTTTGCATAAATATGAATAAATTAAAATCAGAATCAACATTTTGATATGCGAATGAAACCCATTTTCCGCCCCCGTGCCTCCCCCTCACTCCCGTGGAATCTGGCGTAAAGCCCGGAGAACTCCCCGTGTCCGGCTTTTGCGGCTCTCCGGACGCATGAAAACCAAAAACAAAAAAAAAGAGAAGGAAAAAAACAGAGGAAGAGCCGAGGGGGAGGCGATTCAGAAATTAAGGTGAAGGTGGATGTGTGTGTGCGTGCGAGTGTGTGTGTGTGCGGGGGCCATTTTGTGGCCTGCAATTAAAAATGGCGCGCTGTTGCACATTTAATTATTGGGAATCGGCTTTCAGGTAATCATTGTTAATGGCAACTACGCTGCATTTAATCTTTGTGCAGCCAATCGCCTTTAAGTCGGTCACATATTTACGCACACACACACACACCCCATATATGCGTTTATATGTATGAATATATTGAGATATATAGATTTTTCATAATTTCATCGTTTCTGTGTCGCTGCCGTGCCGCTGCTCAAGCAGAAATTTCCAATTAAATGCAATAGCATTAAATAATGTGTGCCATAACCGCCCAGAGTCCGTGCCATCCTCTCCTCCGCGGCGGGTGTTTTATTTTTAATCAATTCGATATTCACACAGACACATACAGGCGAGGCAAAAATATTTAAATTAACAAAAAAGAAAATGCAAGTATGTATATGTGGCGGAAAGCAGGGAAAACAAAACGGACAGAAATTGAAGCCCAAGTGAAACAAGTCAATAAAGATGAATAAATAAATATGAAAGGGCAGCACAGTGGTGTCTTGCTCAAACGTAATTAAAAATAAGGAAAGTGGTAGTAATAATGTACAATTTAATCATGTTATTTGTTGACTGCTAATAATTAATTCATTTTACTGAAATTATATTTAAAATCCCCATGTTTTTTTGTTGGTTAAGACCACTGTTCGAGGAAAATGTCATTTGTATTACACTGACACCAGTCCAGTGCCTTGTTGCCATCATAATTGTCAAAAAATTGTTAAATTTACTTGTAAAAGCAATTTAAAATATTTATACTCGAAAATTGCATCAAAAACGGAAACGAGGAAAGCGTTTCCGCGGCGGCGGTGGCGTATGAGTAATCTGACAAGAAATCGAGTAATGCAGATAGCTGCAGGAAGAGCTTCAATCAGGATAATTATTCATATGCAAGGACATTTTGCATTTGCCAGCGAAGAAGGAGATGGAGATTGGAATGGGAAAAACTTTTGTCCAGCCAAAAATCAAATTAAGTTCAGGGAATGAAGAAATGTGGGGGAAGGTTGGAGAGGGATATCAATGGCAGTTGAAATAAATTATTAAATATACCTTTCCTGACAGCTTTTTGCAACTTGAGCTAAAAATAAATACATCAGCTTGTTAACTATTAATATTAATAATTATTGTTCTCTTTTTTACCATAAAATATAATTATTTATATCAAAAACCAAAAAATATCCTGCAATGGAGTTTCTGTTCTCATTTCGAAGCAGCAATTCAGCTGGGGATTAACGTTTTAGACTCGAAATTTAAAACCACAAGCGAAAGGCAGCCGAAAAAACAGGAAAAAAAAAACAAAATACGGCTAAAAAAAGATCCTGAAAAACTCGAATGAAGCAAGGGGGACCTCAAGGATGACAAGGCGACAAGGATAAAGTTGCAACAGGCCAGAAAAGGTTGCGGTTTAGCAGGTAAAAGAGAGGCAAGAATCGCCAGAAAATATATAGAGGCTGCTGTGCAAATATTTTTAATAACAGCAGCCAACGACCGACCCCAAGCTGCATAAATAACATCGAAATATGAAGCCGTCGAATCCTTCCTCGTCCTGTTTTTATCCCCGGCACCCTTGTGCTCGTCCTTGGCCAGCGTCTTTAAGCCATTAAGGTATTACATTGCCCATTGCAGCGGAGAGAGAACTTGAGGCCTCAGCGATACAAGAACTACACGGAAAGATATTAAGGGAATTTATTTATTTATTATAGAAATATATTCACTTATTGACTGGCTGGAGAAAGTTCTCCTCGTTTCAAGGCTAGCCAAAACGTTTAGTGTGTTTATTAGCCTGAATCGGATATGTGCCACTCAAATCCTTTATTTACCAGAAAATAAAAACTAGAGAAAAAAGTACAATTTTCCACTTGTAACCAATTTGTGCCGATCCCATTCCCCCTTTTCGGTTGCATGAATTTTTCATATTTTCATTCCTGTCGCTGTCCAGAGCCCCCAGCCCCCAGCCCTTCTCCCCGTAAGGACATCGCAGTGCCACGCCCCCATCGTATTGCCGCCCATCTTGTTACGATTTCTTGTTCGCTGTCCTATTTTTTATATTTATTTTAGTTTGTTTTGTTCTCTTTTTTGTTATTTTTTTTTTTAGTGCTCTTTTATATATCATTGCATGGGTAAAAGTTTCTCGGCTCTCGTTGCCAGTCAATTTTTAAGGCTAAGCAACATTCTGACCATGTTTTTCCGCCCCGTCTGAATTTGCCTGTTTGGTTTTTGTTTAAGTACAATGGAAATTTAACACCCCACCCCCCCATGAATGTAAGTTTTTCATTGCAGTTTCCCAGTTTGTCAGTTTTTGAGCGGGGACAGGCTAGTTCTTTGTCATCCTTGTTTTTCCGGCGTGGGGGCGGGGCGGCGGCATTCCCCCAATAATGTTTTCATTGCCAAAATCTGAATTGACATTGCTGTTTGAGGGAAATGTGCATTGTTCAGTTTCATTCAGTTCTTTGAGGATTTTTCGTGTATTTAGGGTTTATTTCGGGTCAAAGAAGTTGGTTAAAAATTAAGATAAATAAATGGGGAAAAGAAAAAAAGATCTAAAGTACCTAAGAGAAGGAAAAACATCGCTTTGAAAATATTTGTATTATGTTATAAGCATGTTAAAATTTTTTGCATTGTTAATTTTAACAGAAACTCCTTAAACTCCCCTCTTAACCCCCCCCCAAAAGCGACTGTTCCGCAAACCCAAAATGCATTTTGTACCGAACTCGAGTGGCATCCAAAAATGTAGTTGCAGTTGGCTTTGTGGGAGTGTGAGTGCCTGTGTGCTTGAGGGTGTGTGTGTGTGTGTGGACCATTGTTTACAATGTGGCACAGTTCCAGCTGTTACTGCCACCCTCTACCCCCCAACCCCCTAACCCCTTCGACACACGCACATAAATTGCTGTAGCTGCAGCTAAACATAAGTTATGTGTGCAAAGTGCACACACACAAAGGCGAGTGATGTGGGAGGTGGCTAGGGGGGAGGGGGAGGGACCAAGGGCACTCATGAATATCAGGGGTTAAGCCAACTGTTGCATGTCAGCAGATGAAATAACGCGCATAATTGCCGCACATTTGTTATGAGCGAAGATACCCTGTAAGTGGCGCGGAATAGGAGATTCTGGAGGTAAAACCCATGAAATGTATAAATATATTCAGAAAATATTAAATCTAATTAAATTCAGATATTTGAGGTTTTTTTTATATTTATTAAGCTTTGATTTGGGCCATAATAAATTATTTGAAAAGATATTTAAAACTATAAAATGAACAATGCTTGTTCTTTGATTCTTTTATGGAATGTAAATACAATGTATAATTATTTTATTGGTTTAGTTATTTAATTACTCAATTATTTACTTTAGATTTGGTAACAAAATTAAAGACAGCTTTATTAAGCTTTGATTTGGGCCATAATAAATTATTTGAAAAGATATATAAACTATAAAATGAACAATGCTTGTTATTTACTTCTTTTATGGAATGTAAATACAATGTATAATTATTTTATTGTTTTAGTTATTTAATTACTCAATTATTTACTTTAGATTTGGTAACAAAATGAAAGCCAACCTTTTAGATTTCTCAGCTTTTTTTCTACCATTTACTTGATGTGTTTTACAACACTTTTTTGTAGGGCCCCAGACCTGTCAGCCTGTCCCACCTTCTCGGCTCAAGCAGCTGGCTTCGTGGATTGCAAAAATTATCGTGAAAAAGCTCCTCTCTTGTCGACACAGTTTTTTAGTTTTTTTTGCCCGAGCACGCTCCACTTTTCTCGGTTTCATTTGTTTTTATTTATCTCATTTTTTGTTAGTACTTTTTTTCCATTTAAAACCGATTTATATTTAAGCAATTTTCCCATCGCCAAGCTGCTCTTTTTCCGGTGAATAGAAAATAAAAGCTTAACACACACAAACAAAAAAAAGAGAAGCAGCTGTCAGTGGAAAGGCTTTAGCTTCAACTTCATTTTCAGCGCCTTCTGCCTGATTAGCGGCGCTTGCATAATCCCAACATTTTCGCATTTTCATCGCAAATTATAGCCCGGAAAATTGCAGGTGGAGAGCCAGCGCCAGAGATGCACTGCCGGAGATGCAAATTGAAATGATAATTAATTATGGCAATCAGGCTGCCGTCCTAGACCCCGAAAAAAAAAGATATACTACCTATACACGCCCGGGGGGCCCTCCGGCACTCTCTGGCCGGAATGGAAATGAGAACGAGATTAACGGCTTGTCAGGCGGTTGGTCTGGGAAATGTTTGCAAATTTTCAGCAGGCGCATTGTGAAAATTGCGTAACAAACACACAGAAACAGAAACAGAGACAGAATCAGAAACCGAGACAGCAGCAGAGATCACAGAATCAGAACCAAGTTTGGTCTGGGCCAACAACTTGATTTGGCCCAAACTACTGGCACTTTGCAGTTTATCCGATTCCCGGGCCAGAAATTAACTTTGCGGCAACTCGGACTATAAGTTATGTATGCATGGTCCGAATAAATAAAATTACTGTCTGCTGCCCGAAGAGCCAGTCCGGGCTATGAAAATATTAATCGGTTTAGCAAGGAGGCCTGCTTATAAATTTATATATTACTAGCTTAAGTCATTTAAAAATAATTTAATACATTCCTTAGATTTATTTTTAGGATTTTTACATTATTCCGAATTCTTTCTTAAGCTCTGAGACCATTTCTTCACCTAGACTGGCAGCTGCACAAATTGCGGCTGGTCTCATTAGAGCCCCGCCCCAAATAAAAAGTAAACAATCTCAACGATCCCTCCTCTTACCCCTCCCTGCACACACACACACACACACACACACACTGTAATCGCCACCAAATTGACAACAATAAAAAAGGAGCAAATTCATGCAGCACCTGTCAGGAAGATGGAAAATGAAGCCGACCTGACGATGCTCACGCACGCTCCTCTTTTTATTTCTTTCCTTTGTGACTTG
Organism: Drosophila lacteicornis; assembly: GCA_008044355.1. Lineage (NCBI taxonomy): Eukaryota > Metazoa > Arthropoda > Insecta > Diptera > Drosophilidae > Drosophila > Drosophila lacteicornis. The sequence continues at coordinate 281,399 of VNKF01002606.1, forward strand.
AATCTCTTCAGCAGCATCTTATATGCATATGTGCACTACAAGAAATCGGGTGTAATAACACAAATTTCAAAAAGTAAGTAAAAAAAAAGGGGAACTTGCATATGGTTGCTGCATTGCTTGTACATTGCAGGCAATGCGTGGAAGAGAGAACGAGAGAAAGAGAGATGGGGCCCACTTGGAATGAAAAGGGAGCTCTGAAAACTATCAAAAACTTTAAACTTTAGATATAAAAAATCACAATGAATAAATGTTTCTTAAATTCATCTCTAGGCTATTTTTTTTTAGTCAGTGTATAAGTAGTAAATTTAAAGTGGAACTTGTAGTATATTGTTGCTGCTTTGCCTGTACATTGCAGGCAATGCGTGGAACAGAGAACGAAAAAGAGAAATGGAATGAAAAGTGAGCTCTGAAAACTGCTAAACTTTAGTTAAAAAAATCACAATAAATAAATTTTTCCTAAATTAATTTCTAGTCTATTTTTTTCAGTCAGTGTATAAGTAGTATTTTTTTTTTTTGTTTTTTTTTTTTTTGTTGCATATGCAGAGACCAGTTGTTCAGGTTGCCTGGACATGTTAATTTTAAATTGGGTAAGCAAACCGGAGGACTGCAGAGCTGCGAAACCGAGGGCGAAATTGAGTTGCCGCACGTCTTCTCCATCACCGTCACCTCTCGTCTTTTTCTCTATCTTGCCCCGGTTCTTTTTCCCCATCTAGTGGCAATTACCGAAGAGCAAATCGGTAGCCAACTAAAAAAGCGAAAAAAAAGGAGGCTGAAAAATCAAAAAAGAGGCAAGCTAAGAAAAACTGAAATAAAGGAGAACCAAAGCCAAATAACAACAAATTTGCGCAAGTGAAATTCGAGAACTAACGATGGCAGCGTGAGCATCAGTGAGGAAACTATCGAAAACACTAATTAATTGTTTAATAATATTAAAAAAAAATAAGTGAAACATTTCAGAGAGTTCAGAGGAACTTCTGGAACTGTTGAGGCATAAATTAAACCCCACAAAGCTTTATACGCATTGAACATCATTTACTTTTAACTTAAAATCAAGCGTAAACTTTCCCCATCGCAGGCTGAATAATTCGAATTTGGGATCCGTTGGCCAAGTTAACGTCTTTGGCCAATTTCAGTGCCCATTTCGTTATAATGATGATGACGACGCCTTGGCCGACATTCAAACTTCCAGCCAGAGGGACGGGGAATTAAATGAAGTTGACTTCGCTCCACTTGACGGACTGGCTCAGATGCTTATCCGTTTTTAGAATATCAATTATAAGTCATTTGCTTGTGGGGCACGTCCGCTACAGTTAACCCCATCCTCCCAACCATCCCAGCCATCCCAGCCGACGGTGCGAAGCTGTTAAAGTGCTTTTTAATTTAAGCCCATTTTAATTGTGAGAACTTTATTCTATTTGTTTTGGTTTTGTTTCTGTTTCTGTTTCTGTTTCTGTCCGATTTTGGGCCAAAGAGATTTCACAATTACCCGTGGCCGGTGTAATTACATTTGATGAGCTCTTTTTCCCAATTAAATGAATGGAGTTACCACACAGAGCGGGCTGATTAAAATATCTCTTACTTTAGGTGGGACTGATATTTATGATTTAAGAAGACTGACACTGAATATGTTTCCATCTGGAATCGTATCGTAAAGTGCCAGATTTTTTCAGGCAAGAATCCTTTGATGCCGACTTTTTCGGTGGTCCACCGCCAGCTGTTCCCCAGCCCAATTAATTGAGTTTTTATCGATCCAGGGGATTATGATCGCGGCCGTATATAGTTCGATTCCCCAAGGAATCGAAGGCGCCGCCACAGTTGCCGCTCTGGAGAAAGGGAGCGAATAAATATTTATGTAATTGATGCAGCAGTTAATTAATTGCAACAAGCTCTCTCGGTTTCCCTGCCTTTCGGCGCACAAAGTCCAGCCAGAGCCATGGAAATGTAAGGCAAATCATCATTGGGATCATAAGCAGAGGCAGCTTCGCTAACTGCCTTGCACGGCCAGAAATTAAGATCGAACTTGATGTGGTACTTGGATGCACTGGAAAATAATAATGGAATAACTGAATGAACGAAATAATTTAAGAAATAAATCTTTGCAAGCAGAAATACCCTCTATAAAGTATTTATTCTATATTTTTAGCTAAATATATTGGATATTTAAATACAATACAATACAGTGAATAACTGAATGAAAGAAATAATTTAAGAAATAAATAATTGCAAGCAGAAATACCCTCTTTGAAAATATATTGGATATTTTAATAATTAATACAATACTTTCTACTTTATTTTAAGTTTTACAAGCTTAATTTCAAGGGAAAAATATTCTAAATCTGATTTTTGCTACTCTTAAAAGCATAAAGGACCTCAGTTAATATTTTGACTTATTTTGCCAAGTGCAAGGCCTGCGATTGGTAGTGAAAATAAAACTAAAAATAAGAGCACAATCGATGAGGAGCCCCGATCACGAATTCATGGACTCGACTCCAGATCGAAGGGTAAGTCCAACTTGGGGTCCGATTGGGGCTTGTGCTTTACACAAAACGGCGTGTTGATGCGAACTGAATGGCCAACAAGAGAACGACGAGAAAAAGGCCATTCAATTAAATTCCAAGCGAACTTTGGATACTCTTTTAAACGGAATTAACTTCAAACATTATTTTCTTTAAAAAGCATTACTTACAAATTAATTTATTTTACCTAAGAACTTCCAAAATAACCGAGACATCCCTTATGACATATTCGTGTTAGCCCAGTTGCCCTGCCGGCCGGGCAAGGCCATTAAAAAACTAGCCGCGAAGGAGAAAAAAACGAAAGACTTAAGGCACAAACGCGCTGCACACGTGTGTGATTGTGTGACTGTGTGTTGGCAGTGACTATTTAGGCCCGGTTTAGAAGACTCGAGTGCAGTGCCCGCACTCAGCCCGCCAGACATTCCGATGCAGCAGGTGTTTAGCATAAGTAATTGATATTCTACACACAATCAACCGGAGGAGAGCCATTGCCCAGCAGAGCTCAAGAACGAGGAAAAATCAGAGGCAGAGGCAGTATAATGAAGCAACTTCTTGCCACAGAATCGAATCGAATGGAAATCTTCGCCGAGAATCACACAAAGAGAGTAAGAGAGATATTGGCGAAATGGGGCCAATACTCCCCAATAACCGATTCGATATGCTCGTGGTCTCATTATTTACGATTATTGGTAATGAATTTGCATAAGGCGAACGCTGAAATGCTGAAAACCGAAACTTCACACAAATCAGAAGCTTATTGGCCGCTGTTTAGCCGCGGCCCATTATTATATTGCTTATTATTCAGCCGATTGCTTTGGCGCCTCAAAAATCCATATTCGCCCTGGCGACGGGCGACGGGCGACTGGCGTCTTTATCGGCCCTCTCATTCGCACCGTCTGTTGCTGTAATTTATGTAGATTTTTCACTTTAACTTTACATAAGCCACACAGCCGCGGCGGACACGAGAAATATCGAAACGCCTAAACAAATGCCAGTCAGCTTTGGTCGTCGAGCGTTAGATAGATCGCTGGGTCTCCGTATTTAGTTGATGGCACAGGGGCGGCGAAAAGGGGTTGTTTTTCAGTTATAATAATATATATAATTAGGAATTGTAGTTCCTAAGAAAAAGCCTACAAAATCTATTTGAGGTTGAGGCAATGAAAAGAATTGTTTTATCCTGAAAGCTGTTAAAAATGCATTTATTTTATTTATTTATTTATTTCTTAATATCCAAGTGCGACAAGGGTAAACTTATATTTATTGCACTAGTCAAAAATATTTTTATGTGAGCAAGATATAGAACAAGCTGCCCAGATATCAGAATATTCCTAGATATGAGAATATTCCTAGATATGAGAATATTCCTAGATATGAGAATATTCCTAGATATGAGAATATTCCATAAAACAAAACTATGCCTAAAAAATAGCTATTTATCTAGAGAAAAATAAATTAATTTAGCCACAAAGTAAGAATTTCGAGCAATATAAATTCAAATAAACCCCTCTTTTTTAAAGACACGCCCCTGACATTTAAAGACCACTCATTGGCGTCGACTATTAACATTTTGCTGGTCCGCCAAATGAAAAATTATGCCCAGCCAGCGAGATCATTTAAAAGAAATATCTATATGAGCCGAACAAGACATTGGAAAACCTAACGCCCACGTGAATCGAAAACACGAAATCGACTGGCTACGAAATTGAAATTGAAATCGAAAAACGAAAACGAAAACGAATCGAATGCAAAAATAATGTGTCTATCGGCGGAGTGGTGGCCCGTTGGCGAACTGGCATTGGAGGCCGGACAATTAATGCAAAAGGTCACTCGAAAATCCATCTCGAGTTCTCCAGTTCCAGTTTCAGACCGAGTCCGAGTCCGAGTCCGAGTCCCAGTCCAGCCCCAGTCAAAGTCCAATCCGATCCGATCCGATCCAATCAACTATATAAGATCGCTGGCAACCAGTAAGAAGTCGAGACATATGGCCCGAGGCCCCCTAAGAGTGGGTCTTCTAGAAGAAAAAAATGGTAAGAAAAAAAAAGGTAAAATGGTAAAATGGTAATATGCATGTGGCGCTGTCAGCTTTTTGCGCTGACATGGTCGAGAGTGAGGCAAATGTTTAATTATAACATTGCAAATTGTTTTAATTGCAATGCCGCACAAAAAGAGACAGCGTCAGAAACCGAATAAAATTATATAAGAGAGACCTTGCCTTGTCTGGGGGGGACTGGACTTTCTACTCGAATGGCAAATGAGAGAAATGACCCAAATACTTGATTAAAGTCTGATTTTTTACAGCTTATACAGCTTAAAGTAAAAGAAATAGCTCTATAAATATTCTCATTATTATAAGTCACATTTTCAGCCCAACAATGCCTTCGCTTCCTGAGGAAAATATGTTTAAAAATAGCCTAGGTCTGTGTGTACCCTCCAGCATTCAATCAAACACGTGTGTCCATCTGGGTCTGGGTCTGGGGCCGGAAATGGGAGTGGCATCTTAATCATATCCACTTAGACTAGATAGATTAGGCAACCTTTTCGGTGACCTTTTGGCCGCTTTGATTATATGGAGCATCGAATGGGAATCGGACTCCGCATGCGAATCCCTTTTTCTCTTTTTTTTTTGCCAGGATAATTTAAAATGATTCGCATTTGCCGTTAAGTGGCCGCCACTCGAAGGCGGAAGAGGAAACTAAGGCCGCCGGGGGAAAACTTCCTGCCTTTCCCACACCACCCATTTCCACCTCTTTTGTTGTTCGGAAAGAATTCCATGAGTCGGCACAAAAAATAATGCACTCCCACGATTTTTGGGGGCATTCTCATTACAAGAATCCATCTTGGGGCCAGATGATGGCCATCAGTTTGGCTCGGGATAAGGGATAAAGGGCTCATGAGCAGGACTTCCGGGTCCTCCGGGTTCTCCGGGTTCTCCGGGTGTGGGCACTCGGAGAAAAGTCGTTAAATGGAAAAGTTGTTGAAAATAGAAGTAACTTACTATGACTTTGTGATGCCAAAGTATAAGTATTATCTTGAGAGCTCCTTAACCATTGATAAATGTGGCTTAGGGCATACACTGAGAGCGGCAAGTAATTAATGCAAATAAAAATACATTTCGAAGGATACTATTTATATCGATCCATGAAACTATGCAGCATTTTCGGAACTATCTCGGTTACATCAATCAATGTCCAGATATAATCCCCTGCATAGGTTCAGGGACCCCCCGGCGATTTCCTCCCCCAATTAGGGCTTATTTTTGGTAACCATAACCCAGCAGATATTATCCCGTTTAGAAATGTTCCAAAACTGACCTTTGATAGTCGGTCGGTCTGACATTAAAATTCGCCATCCTTGGACGGATTTAGTTTCGGGTTTCGGTCACAGTCACACTTCCCAATCGGGTATCAGTTGGATTCTTTTCCTTTCGGGGTCGTCAATTAGGATATTAGAGCGGATTCTGACCCTTCGAGGCTATTTGGCTGGCTGTCTGTCTGGTGTCGGGCTCTGTTCTCTAAATTATTCCCCTTTGTGTGAGTGACATATTTGGGTTCAGTTCGTAGTTTTGTCGGTCTCGTTTTCGTGGTCTAAATTGATATGCTAAGTAGTTCTTGTATTCCTCCGATTCTCTATCGGTTTTGTGCGCTTGTTTCCGTTGATTTCGGGCCACTTAGATTGGCTCCCTGAGTTGGCGTGCCATTGTCATCCATCCCGGTCCCATTTCACAATTTTTCTAGGTTTCCTCGCGTTCTTTCCTTTTTTCCCCTTAATTATCACAGCTTTTTATCAGGCGTCGGGGCGGTCGACTAATTTACAAATAAAGGAACGAGCCCGCCGAAACGAAAATATATATAAATACGGTTTCCATTTCCGCTGCGCTGCGAAGGGAAAATCGGTCTGGAAAATCCTTGAGCTGATCATCGATAGAGAAACCGCAGACAGCCTTTGGATAAAAGTGCGTGGGTAATAAAACCAAAAATTGTTTTTAAACAACTTAATCGAATTTGTGTTTTGTGATTGACTATCTCGGAGTTTCCAGGTAAATGCAGCAAGGGGCGCTCTATAAGTATTCAATATATATAGTTTAAAACATTTTAAAAATTTGCGGCATACCCTGACGTATAAAATAAATTAAAATAAGCAGCGGCTAATGAAAATTATTACTGGGCTTGCGTTGCTCTAGAATTCTCAACTTTGAATTCGTTAATTGAATTGAAAAAGCTTTCCATATATTTAATTAAAATTATAATTCAGGAAATTCCGTTCTTAAATACAAACATATATTAACATTTAGTTTATTAAATAAATTATAATTAAATGATTTGTATAGCTACATCTGAGGCATTTAAGTATACTTTCTTGATTCAAATAAAGGAATTACTTCATTTTTAATAGTTAATTTAATTTTTCCATTGAATAAAATACTAGCCTTTAAGTAAGAGATTTTCCTGCCTTACTCTAAAATCCACCCTCGCCGCTGAGGCTCCGTTTTTATGTGCTCGCCTTTTGGCCTTTGACTTTGACATAAAAGAGGCGCCGCTGCAGTCACTAAAAAGGGGCGGGGGCTCTAGGTCTTTCCAGGGGCAGTGGAGGGGTGTGTTTTTCTAGGAGGGTGGCTGTGTGTGTGTGTGTGTGTCTTATTTTGTGTTTGTGCTTGTACCAAATGCGTTTTTGTTGTTTGTTACAGCCATTTTTATGGGCAAAATGGCCATAAAATTCTGACGCTCTCTCTAAATTATCCGCCGCCTTTTATTTGTCGCCTACGCACTGTGTCCTTGTGCGATCAATTATAGGGGGGGGTGTATACGGTGCCCACTAATGGAGTGTTGCTGTTTTTTCGCTATTACCACAAAAAATAAAACGAGCCACATCCCTAGAATTTGCGCCACATATTACTTAGTTCCTCTTTTGCATTTTATAGTTTATTTTTTCGCGACATATTTTGGGTATGCTTTCTCTTGGATTAAAATGACACAAAAATGGGAGAGAAAATGTGCTGTTAATCTGTAATTAATTTTGGTACTTATTTCACTGCTTTTTTCGTTTTTTTTTTTGTTTTTTTTTGACCAATGTTAGGTATTCATTCCGCCGTTTCCCATGTTCGGGGCGCTGGAAATTACTCGGGCGCCACAAAAATGCCAAATCAAGTGAAAGTTTCGCCACAGACAGAAAAAACATGACAGCAACAATAACAAAAACAATAACAACAACAGCGACAGCCACAAAACTACATATATTAACAAGCGAACAATTTTTACACATGTCAGTTTGTTGTACACCAAATTAGAAATATGCTTATGAACCGAAAACAGAAAACAGAAAAAAAAAAATGAAAACACAAGAAAAACATGAACACGGAGCAGGGCGAAAAAAAAAAATATAAACTCCCTTAGTTGCTCTTGTTTTTGTTGTTTTTCCGCTGGCATTCCAAACAAATGTTTCTCTTCTGTTTTTGTTTTTTTTTTCCTGCTGCTACGCTATGAGCGGGAAAATATTTTTATGGACTTCGTTTGCTAATTTACTTTCCGGAATGTTTGACGATGCTATTAAGCATCTTTTGGTCTGATTAAATGGAAGTCTTGGAAGGGATTATGAATGGTTTTAAAAGCTGAGAAGTGTTACTTTTCAATTCATGTAGAAAATTAAATGTATTTAAATGGATTGCTTACTTTGAAATTATTTGAAACTCTCGCATTTAAATAGTTTAAGTTTATGTATTGATCAACCTGTTAAAGGCTTTGTTTTCTTCTATTTTCCATTTTATTGGGCTTTGAGTTTCTCGAACTAAAACACTTTGTGCTTAGAACTCTAGATCCACTTTAGATTTAAGTTCTAGAACACAATGCTCACTCGAAATCGAAATAAAATGTAAACCAATTTTAATGGCCTTCTTTTCTTCCACTGCTGGAAAAATCTGTAAAATCAATCAAGATTTGTGGCAGATAGCAAGCAAGTCGTTAAAGCCAAGCAATTAAAACCAAAAAGTGCCAAGAATAAAAACCAAAGTGCACTTGCCAGTGCTATTTTTTATGAATGAACTTCAGGTCTTCCTTCTAAAAAAAAAAGAAGCGGGCAAAGTAGCGAAAATAACAACAACCATAACAATGAAGTGTGGGCAGTTGGCTGCCGTTTTCGCGCAACGAAAAAAAAAGAAAAAAAAAAAAAAGAAACAGGAAAAATCACAGGTAAAAAAAAAGAAGAAGACTGCGCAGTGCGCACGCGCACAGCAGGCGAGTGGCATGCGATCAGTGAGCGCGAAAGAGAGTGGCTCCTGCTGGCTCACTCCCTCACCCGCCGCTCTCTCGGCGGCAGCAGGAGTGACCCTTGAACTTCTGACAGGCCACCGCTGCTCGGGCAAGCGAAACCCGCAAGAAAAGCACCTGAAAAGCATGCTTTACTGGCTTAAATCATGTTTTAATAACAGAATCACAAGGGAAAACTAAAAAAAAAAAATTTTTATAAGGAAACTTGTGTTTTTTTTAAAATAAAAATATATATATATATTTTGGGCAATTTTTAAAGCAAATCCCTTTTTTGAACTTCTGACAGGCCACCGCTGCTCGGGCAAACGAAGCCCGCAAGAAAAAGCACCTGAAAAGCATGCTTTACTTGCCTAAATCATGTTTAAATAATATATTCACAAGGGAAAACTAACAGAAAAAATAGTTATATTAGGAAATATATAATAAATATTTAATACAACAATAGATATATATTTTGGCCAAATTTTAAAGCAAATCCCTTTTATTTCCCGGCCAGAAAGAAGCTAATCTCACATCTCTGGCGGCAACCACAAGTCTGCAAATTGAAGCACCGCAACAGCTTCGCCTGGCCCTGGTCCCGGACTCGGACTCGGACTCGGTCTCGGTCTTGGTCCCCCCTTTTGTATTTTGTATTTATATGGCTTGCAGCAAATATGCGCCCCTATCGGCCAGTTTGTTGCCGCCGCCGCTGCCGCTTCCTCCTTGGCCTCCTTGACTCTGGCCCGGAGTTTCAGTTATCGCATAAACCAGTTGCTGCCCTCTCTGGCTCGTCTTTCTCCTCCTGGCACTCCTTGCCTTCGCGGTCCTTGTCTGTCCTGCCTTCGGACGACGCCTTTCATATGCGGACGGTTCCAACGTATGAAAAGTGATTTCTTTGCATAAAATTGTGAACCAACTAAGGTGCACTGGGAGAAGTCAGTATTTGTTTAAGGAGATTCGCTGTATTTTCCGATTAAATTAATTAAATTTATCTCCTTGTTTTATTTATTATTTACCTTAAGAGTTATTTAATTTATTTGATTTGAATTAATATTTTCGCTGCGTGTATTTAAGCGATCCCAATTGCGGGGACCTCAGCTCGAACTCAAAGCAGAAACTCGGTGCCCCGAGTCGCTCTCTCGCCTGATGATGATTGGGTATAATGGGTTTTATGGAGCAGCTGCTGCTGTTGCTTCTGATGTTGCGGATGATGCTAAGACCCCCCTCCACACCTCTGCATCTTGACACCACTACACACCATCTACACCCATGCCACAGCCCCCTTCCCCCCATCCCGAGTCGAGTCAACTTGCTTGGCCGTTCAAGTTTCTGCGGCTCACACCTGTGTCCGAGAGCCGAGGCTGACATTTTGAAATATTGCCATTGATTTGGGTTTTTCGGAGGGGAAACAGAAACAGCACCAAAATAAAAACGTAAAGCACAGCTGAACATTCACAGCAAACGAAAAAATCAAGAGAATAGAATATATCTTCAGTTCTTCCCATGGCGAATTCCCTCCGCCGTCGATTGTTTGCCCACACAATTAGCAAGATCGCCAGGAATTATGGAAAACAGTAACATTTTCAATTTTTGGGTCAGTGGCAATTGGAATCGCTTTGCATGGATAATTTCCGAACAATCACATGAGTACACAGGGAAAATAATATTTAAAGAACTTGGAATAGAATTAAAGATCCACTAAAGATTATTTTCTTAAAAGAACAATTATGGGATGGGAAATTGTATTCTAAACATATTTTTGTATGCTGTAAATATAAATTGTAAACATAAATAATTTAAAGCAAATAAAATGATGAAACAATTAATAATAAAATAAAAAATAGTACTTTCTAAGTTATATATTTTACATTTAACAAATCTTCTGTATATTATAATATGTTTTATAATGATGGTAATATTTTAAAAAGACTTAAATTGTTTGCAGACTTTAATTTGATTAAAGATGATGGGAAATTATATTCTTAACATATTTTGGTATGCTGTTCAGTTTGGTTGTAAACATAAGTAATTTAAAGCAAATAAAATGATTGTTTCATCATAAATAAATTATAATAAATAAATAAAAAATAGTACTTCCTAAGTTATATTTCACATTAAACAAATCTTCAGTATTTTATAATATGTTTTATAATGATAGTAATATTTTAAAAAGGCTTAAATTGTTTGCAGACTTTAATTTGATAAAATTTGATGGGAATTATATTCTAAACATATTTTTGTATGCTGTTCAGTTTGATTGTAAACATAAATAGTTTAAATAAACAAATTAAAGCAAATAAAATGATGAAACAATTAATAATAAAATAAAAAATAGTACTTTCTAAGTTATATATTTTATATTTAACAAATCTTCTGTATTTTATAATATATTGTATAATGATGGTAATATTTTAAAAAGGCTTAAATTGTTTGCAGACTTTAATTTGATAAAATAAAATTGAAAAAAACAACAAAATTTTGTACGTATATTTTATTTTTTGATTCTTGGGCTGCCCTACAAATATTATTGTAATTCCCCAATTATACCTATATCTTTCTGTGCACACATGCTGATGTGAATATATTTATAGACGATTTACAGCCATGCCGAGGTATCACGGCACCATAGCCAAATTAATTAACATTTTCGGCACGCACAAACTGTAAATCTCTTTGCATAAGCATAAAAAAAAAATCAGACTTTTTACCACAAAGACTCGATGCCTCGTCCCATGATCTCGGGGCGTATGATCCCAAGAGTGATCCATCGTTGCGACCAACTTGCAACATGTTTGAAGCAAACAGCTGCTCGAGCCAAAGGTTCGAGGCGGCTTGATGGGCCGGAAAGTGTTTTCTAATTGTTTCAAATAATTAACACAAATATATCCAGGCACTTATCGCATTGTTTTAAAGGTAATAACACTTTTAAAGGAATTACAATGTCCCAAGACTTATTTTTGCCAGGATCTAAATAAAATCCTATAAAAGAATACAGAGTATTTCCCTGGCAACCTCTTAATTGAAACCATTTTTTTCAGAGCTTTAAATCAAGGATTCACATCGCTCCCTCGACGTTTTGTTTTACTTGTAGCCCAATCATGTATTTTTTTCTGTTTGCCTTCACCTGATTTAAGTCTGCCTCCCCTTGTACCGACCCCATATCATTATTCTATCTGTATTATTCTGTATTATTTTTGTGTTTTATGTTGATTCCTCTCCTTTCTTCTGCAGCCTCCAGCTGAATTGTCCAAATGTTTAGTTAGCAATTGTTATTGTAGTCCTGAGTGTGTGTGTGTGTGTGTGTTAGCCCGCCGGCAGTCTACATGGCCCCCCAAAAGACCCCCCTCCGCAGGGGCTATGCCGACTCCCTGAGCCCCTGCAAGCAGAGGAGTCTCAAGTGCAAGTGTACTCAAAGTCTACCTGATGTTTGCTCTCTCTCTCTCCCCTTCTCTTTCTATTTCCCGTTCCCTTTGGCCCCCTTTTTGCCCCGCCTCTGTGTGCAGTCCAATCCCTGGAGGCCAAAACCATACAAAACCTCTTGGTACACTGGAAGGAGTTGGGAGGGGTTTCTGGTAGAATCAAGGGTTTCTTTTATTTATAATTATAATTTATAATTTATTTGTATTCTTTTTAATGCATGTACAAAAAAAAATATATAAAAAAATATAAAAAATATATATAAATATATAAATAAATATATAAAACATATTAAATTGATCAGTATATTATATTTCCTATGACTTAAAAATGATTTGTAAAATCAATTAACTAGAAAAAAGGTTACAGTACCAAAACCAATACATTTATTTAATAGTTTACCTTAATATTAAACAGTTTAAATATTTATTTATTTTTCTGATTTAGATTTTTAATTATAGATTCTTAATTTCACTTCTCACTGTACTTGTAATATCTCAGAGTTTATTGTCGCAGCTCCATCAATGCTGGTCCCCTTAACATCCCGACATGCAACGCTTTCCTCTGCTGGGCTTCATCTTTTTTTCGTTCTAGCACTACGGGCACACTGTTTTTTTTTTTTTTTTTTTTTTAGCCACTGTGCTGTGTTGCATTTTAAAATTAATATTTGGATTTTAATTAGCAAGAAATTTACTTTGGGCCCTGGCAGTTTTGAGTTCTCGCTTTTGTGTTTACCTTTCCTAGGAGCTCGGCGCGCCCTCGTTCCCCCCGGAAAATCCCGTGAAAGCCCCCGCCCCTCTGTGTGCACACTAATTAAATATACACACACACACACACACACGCAGGGACCCGAACGAACACAGGGGCCCACATCGATGGGTTTAAGGTGGAAAATGGGTTAACCCAATCATCAAATATGCAACATTTGCTTAGTTACAAAATTTAATTTTCGCCCAATGGCAGGCCCGAAGTTTCCTGCTTCTTGGTGGAAAACTGCATCGAGAGAGAGAGAGAGAATGTTTATTTTCATTTTCAATTTGCAATTTTCGAAATTTAGCAAAAAGCGAACCAAGTCCGCGATTACCCCGTGTGAGTGTTTAATGCAATGCAATTGCTGCAAATTAATTGTCCACTGCCGTGTCGCCCGAATGGGCTCTCTATTCTGCGGTCGCCGTGACTTTAGGGCCCCCTCTGTTTCCCTTTTCAAGTTATGTTTATCATTTTGGGAAAGCCGGAAAAGCCGGGCCAGTCTTGTGGGCTCGAGCAACGCGAGTTCGCATCGAACATGTTGCAAGCACGCGGACTGTTAGGGCTTACCAGGGCTCTGTGGGGCCAAAGGGGGATAACAGGGCTCTGTTAAGGGAAATAAAGAGTTTTTAAAAGCATTTTGGAAGGAATTTGGAAAATATTTGCTATGATAACTGCTAATGAGAGTTCAGACTGCAGCTTAAAGTAGAAAAAACGCACAGAGAGTTACGCCAAAGGTTCAATGTTAGAAATGTCACTAGAATTCCCAACTGGTTCCAGCCAAACCACAAAACGTAACAAATATCATAGGAAATTTAGGAAAACACCAAACAAAATACTGTTAAATTGCATACAAAATATATATGATTAAAAAAATAGGTATTCAGTTATTAAATTTAAAAAAAATTACACTTTAATCCTTGTGAGCAGGCAGAGGCCGGGCAGAAAAACTGACTAATGTAAGCCAAGGAGCTTTAAAGTCCTTCTGGAAACTACAAATAATGTTAATTTTCAGCACAATCAATATACAATATAGAGCAGACTCTCGCTTATGCTAATTGCTGGGATGATCTCTCATAGCAACCCCCCTGGGGTGCTTTGGATTTTGGATTTGGCATTTTGTTGGGGAAGCGGAACTGAAACTACCCCTAAACAAGCCAAGAGCAAATCCTATTTGGACTTTTATTTGGCCATTGCGGATGGAGTGAGTCACTTTTCGGCGTTTATTAGATTTCGCGTTGCGATTCTCTGGTGACTAACAAAGGAATTTTAAATTCCAATAAATCTGCCAGCTTCAATAAGTGTTCGGCGGGGCGCTGTGGAGCTCCACCCAATTCTCGGCGCCTTTCTGGGGGTGAAGTCCGGCGAGTGAATGAATGGGGGGGCTTAACTGTTGATTTCCAGACGGGGACTTCATTTTTTTTTTTTTCTTTTCTTTTTTGCTGAGGGGGTGGATTTCCCGGAACATCCATCCATCTCCCAGCGCTTTTTATGGGACCCCCATGAAAATTTGATTGTCGCCTCGTGGTGGAAATTTGACAACAAAACATTTTCGTAGGCAAATTTATGTGGCTTGTGCTTTTTTTCTAATTTTTATTTTTATTCTTATTTTTATTGGTTGCAGCTTTATAATATTCGCCTGGTCTTGGATCGATTTTCAACCCCCTTTCTTTCTGAGTCGTAAAGCAGAATTTATTATTTGCATTTGCAGGACACGACTTAAAGCCCTTCACGTTAACCCAAACCATTTTCTATTTCCCCTTTCGGTTTTTGGTTTTTTTCTTTTCTTTTTTTTTTTTGGCTGCCAGTGCTGCCAAGTTGTCCTTGCTTTTTGGCGACAGTTTTTTAATTAAAACAGTCAAAAAGTCACATAAAATGAATCGCTTTTGTGGTCAAGTCTTTTTTTTTTTTCAATAACCTTTTAGAGAGTATATTTTAAGCCTAGTTTTCAATTAATAATAGTATATATTTCTCGAAATTGTTATAATTTTCTCCAAAGCCATAAATCATTTCGTCAAAATATGTCCTTCCCAATCCGAAAGCAGGAAGAGATGTTTTTCCATTTAATTACAAGACTCTCGGCCTCATTAGGTTCCTGTTTGTGTGTTTATTTTTTTATTTTCTGAAGCACTTTTTCAGCAATTTGCATGTTTCCTTACAAGGACTCAACCACAGCCGAAAGCCATTATCAATTTTCTCTCTTTTTTCTGGCATAAGAGGGCAGTGGACGGAATAACTGTATATAAGTACAAGTATATATAACGATTTAATTAAAAAGTTACATAAAATATGTTTTTGCCAAAGGAACAAACTCAAAATCATTTTGGTACAGGCAAAAATGAAAGGAAAAGTGAAGAAAGAAAAGGAATAACAGCTTTGCTAAGGTGTAGAGTGGCCCCCTTAATTTCCCCTATCTTCTTGAGGTATAGTGGACCCACGATAATGTGGAAAAAGTAATCAAATTCAAAGAGTACTTTAATTCAAGCATTTTTAAAGATTTCTGTGAGGGGCAAAAAAACTCTTTTAATGTATGTAATATTTATCTCACCTCTTACCCGAAATATTTTAATAAATTCCCGTTTCCTTAGATCTACTTTATTGCCTTGCAGGCGCTCTCCTTATTTTTTTTTCCTTATTTTTCCCCGATGCCTTCCCAAGTTTCCCGAGCTATATCCTCGCTCATTAAGTCATCGTTCGAGTCGAGTTATTCAATGGCCAACCTTTTGAGTGCCGAAAGGGGGACAGCTGGGGGTCACGGGTTCGCGGGGTCGCATCGCATTTTTATTTTCATAATTTAATGTGTGTGTGCGCCGTGCCTTTTGTTTTTGGCGATGCCCAAAACACTCGACAGAAAATAAACAGAGAAAAAAGAGAAGAAAAACCAGCGAGCGACAGTGAAATGCGCGGAAAATCTGTGCGGAAAAAAAACAACAGGCAGCGTGGTAAACAAAAATGAAAATGTTTTTTTTTTTTTCGGCTTTTTTGGCAGGCTGCGAAATCAAAGAATGTGGCACCCCTGCCTTTTCCCGCTCCCCCCCCCCCCCCCCCCGACTTTCACTTGTGCCTCGAGCAAAGAAAAGAAAAGCGTGTGGCGGGGACGGAGGGGGGTGAAAAATAGGCGGGGGAGTAGGCAAAAAAACAAAACAAAAATTAAGCAACGGCTGCGAAATGAACGCCGAAAACCGTTTACCAAGAGTTGTTTACGGGGCTACCCATTTTTTCCCCTTTGCGCCATGGTATCCGAGCTTTAGCCCCCCATTTTCCGGGGGAAAACATCTGCTGCGGATTTTTCCGGGGGTGGGGGGGGCCTAGGGTGACAGGGTGGCAATGTTAAAGAACGCAACTTCGTCTAACCCAGTTAACCAGGTAAATAACATGTGAGAGTTCAAAGATTTCCATTAAATTATGCGCGGAATTTAACGGGGGCTGGTGGGGCTCTCTGAGGCGAGATTGCCTAAATAAATGGAAATTACATTTGCTCGCAATTATTAATAGCTTACGAGATTAAGAAAATGTGTTTAAAATTAAATCTAGACCGAGAATGTATCTAGGAAGGTTATATCTAATCGAATTGGAGCCAAAATTGTGTAAATAAAATATTTAGAAATATTCAAAAAGGTTTTAACATGAATAATAAATATTCAAAAATAAATGAGGTGGCTTTAGACACGCCTGCAGGTTAAGATAAAGAAAAAATATATATTCTAGGCTTCTGCCACTACTTAGTTATATATATCATTTTTTCCTTAGCATACCGAGTGTAAAAACTCTTCTCAATTGCAGTTTACAATTCCAAATAGCGGCCTTTATCTATCAACTGACATTTACAATTTTTCCCAAAGCTCTAAAACATCGCATACAAAAAAATATGAAACTCAAAACCCAACCCGCATGCGGGGAATATTATTAATGTTTGTTTAACATTTCGTACGACACTTCTATCAAAGGGCCTGGAAAAAAGGCAGTAACAATTTGATATATGTATAAATATATATATATGGATTTTTTAATGCATTTAACCATTATGCAGACTGCAATTAAAAGCTGTAAGGCAGTAACAAAAATCGAATAAAAATGCAATTGATTTATGTGCCGCGCATTTAAACGAAACTGAGGCCAAGTCTCGTTTTAATAATAATGACCATAAAGGCAACGACCCTGTAAATTTTATTTTCTTTTTCTACATTTTCCCCACCATTTTCTATGTGTATTTTTTGTCTTTGCTTTTATTTAGCATTTTCTATTGGCCGTAATGACTTTTAAATGAGACGCGTGCCGCGGCGCCATCCCCAAAAGTGAAGCCTTCTCAGATATGTTGCTTAAATTGTTATTATTAATAATAATAGTCGCATTATGACTAGAAATAATTAAAAGTCAGCAAACTGTCCGAGGATGCGGGCTGCGGTCTATTGAAAATGATTGAAAATAGGGAACACACACGCGCTCACTTTTCAATTAAGCCAATTAATATGCAAAATAATTCATCCTCAATCGGCCAAAAATTATGAGAGCCCATAAAAAATACGTAACAGCACATAACTTCAATTGAAACAATTATTTGCTTTTGATGTATTGTTTTTGGGGAAATGAAGCAGTTAAAAAATATTGCATTGCGCAATTATTAGCCTCAAAATTAGAAAAGTGGACATTTTCTGAGCTCATAAATGAAATGTTATTGAAATAAATGTTTATGTTTATTTGCTTAAAAA
Organism: Drosophila lacteicornis; assembly: GCA_008044355.1. Classification (NCBI taxonomy): domain Eukaryota; kingdom Metazoa; phylum Arthropoda; class Insecta; order Diptera; family Drosophilidae; genus Drosophila; species Drosophila lacteicornis. The sequence continues at coordinate 299,027 of VNKF01002606.1, forward strand.
ATATATATACTCTGGGCTTGGGAATGGGATGGGTTCCGGATGTGGGCTTAACCTTGGGCGATATCCCGCAAATAGTTATGCGTACTCGATGATGAATGCCCTGCCTTGGGAGAAGCGCGGAAAATGAATGAAACGCGCCCACATATCATGCCACTTTCCCAACACTTTCCCCTCGCCATTTTCCTTGGGCCTTCCACCCGATTCTCCTTATTTATCCTTTGGTGTTGGCCATAATGACCAGGACAACAATGAAAAGGAGAAGACAGCGACGGACGGCATGATAATGACGTTGATCAACGCACACACCCAGCCAACGTCCATTTGTCTAAGCCCCACCCACACACACACACACTCTCTGGCGTCCTCCTCCGCCCCCTCCTGAAAAATTCCACCCTGTGCTAAGTTTTTTACACTAAAAAAAATAACTAGTCAAGGCCAAGGTGAGCGGGATTTTGATCTAATTTAAAAAATATAGGTTTTGAAGCAGAAATTGGCTTTTTTATCATTCTAAAATATAAAGAAAATTTAATAAGCATGCTTAAATTAAGTTCAAGTATTTAATAATTGAATTCCTAATTATTATTATAAATATTTCTCCATTTAAGCATTCTGTTTTTTCCTCTGCACGTCTTCAAAGTTGTGTTTTGTGCGTTGTCTGACTGAAAGGAAAAACCTTTTCCAAGCACACCTCTCGCCATAGAGATACCACACCTCCCCGCGCACACATATATATACATTTCTAAATATATATATATATATATATATAGATATATATATATGCCACGCCCACATTCAAGTCAGTTGGCTTGGCGCGTCAGCAGCTACAAAATATTTACAATGAAAAATGTCAGCAGGTATTTATTTTTATGGCCCAACATTCGTCAGTCTTATTGTTAGTTGAGTCGCCTCTTGGCGGTGGTGGTGGCGGTAGTGAGGAGGCTTTTCCCCCCGCAGTTTTCCCGGGCAGAGGTGGTGGTGTGTATTTCGTGGAAAAGCTTGCTCACAAAGGCTAAGCCCACTTTTTATGGGTTATCCATCAGCGGAAAAGCGTTTTCGTTATACGTTCTATAATTCGGTAGTTAACAAATAAATAAATTTAATTATTATAAAATATTTTGGGGATTAAATATATGCTCTTTTCTTTCTTTTAAAATATATTTTAATCACTTTTTATAGGCTTAAGATTTAGGTATTTATATGGGATATACAAACTTCCTCAAATGTCTTAAAATATAACAAAAAAAAAAAAAAATGTAAGGGCATTCAATAGATATTTACAAACTGCCTTAATAGATTCTATCCTTAAATCTAGAAATAACTTTTACCCTATTTAGTTCCTTCGTAGAACCAACATAGCTTTTTTTTAGAAAATGCGCTCAAGAATATTTGTATTGGCCTAGGACTCGTTTCGCCTTGACTTTGCCGCTCCTTTCTCTGCTGCTTTCTTTTCCCCCAACTTTTCCCCCATTTTTCCCGACGCCCTCCCTCTCGTGGTGCTTAGCCACTTTTATGAATATTTATTCTGTCTCGCATATTAAAAATACAAGCCGTCCCCCCGAACAACATACACAAACAGCAGCGGGCCAATGACTAATAGTTGTATATTTTATTAATATTTGTCTCTCTCTCGGAAAATGGGAAAGGGACTGGGTCTGGGGTGGCGCTGGGATATTAGATAAGTCTTTGCATGCCTCGGACATTCGGGAAAAAGCTGAAAAGGAAAAGGTAACGGGGCGGATTCCTCCGGAAAAGCAGGCAACACATTTTTGCGTGCGTGGCAATGAAAAAGAAGGGGTAACCACACACCAACAGGGCCAGAAAATGCTGCCACATGTTTTTTTTATGCCACTTCCGCTTTTATTTTGCTTTTTTTTATTTATTTTTATATTTATTTCGGATCCCAACTGGACGCTTTCCGCCCCACGAAATCCACAGGCACACGGAACTGTCAACGCTGCTGTCGTCTGACTTTCCAAACAACATTTTGTTTTCTCATTAGACAGTTTCTCCCCTTTTTTTCTTCGTGTTTTTTTTTTTTTTTAACCCTTTGTTTTTCTTTCACTCGAAGCCGGGAGCTGGGAGCTGGTAGCTCTTCATAATTGTCAGCCCTCCAGAAGGCATCCAATAAAAGTCCAGCTCCAAACCGCATTTCCGCATGTGACTTGAAGGCCGCTACGCGCTTTTTTCCCCGAAAGGAACTTGGGTCCTGGCTGTTATTATGATACAACCCAGACATGTGTGATTTATGTGGATAAATTGTAGGGGGTTTTTGGGGCATGATGAGCGGGTGAAAGTGTTTAATAAATAAAAAAAAATGTATTCCTGATTAAAGGAAATAAGTATACATACATTTCTGTTTAATTGAATATATTTTACTTTATTTATAAGAGTAAGAAGCCAGAATTCCCGTATAAATGTTGAACATTTACAGGGAAATTCTTAGAACAAAAACCCAAATGCTCAATAGTGTTTAAAGGAGCCAAAGGGTTTCTTTGGTTTGGGAAAGGAACACTCTTGGGTTAGGTTAGTTTTTTTTTCCAGGCTCTTCTACGTGTTGATTTGCCACGCCTGATGTTGTGTCTCGTTTTTTCCAAGTTTTTGCAAGCATGTTTTATTACCCCGCCGAAATGAAAATATATAAAATCTTAGGAAAATCGGGTACTGGAGTGCAGGACTTTTCCTCGCCCCACTTGTTCCGGCTGATTTGCTCGAGTGCTAATTTAATGACATTAAGCTGGTTCCGATTTGGTTTCCTCTCTGTTTCGGCCTCGACTCGGCTCGGTTTGGTTTGGTTTTTCTGCCCACTTTCCACCGAATTTCCAGCTATTCGTTTTCTAGTTTTTCGCTCAACTTGTAATTTGGCACAGCTGCAGTTTGGCGATGGCCAACATTGAATAAATAGCAATTTCTATGCAATGTTTTTCTGCAATTTAAACTTTATTTTCATTTATGGCTGCCACTTCACCCGCAAGGCGACCAGCGCAGGGGTTTTGGATTTCACTTCTTTTTTTATGACATTCCACTCGTTTTGCCTCTCGGCTCACATTTCCTTCTTTATTATTATTATATGGTTTTTTTTTTTAATTTTTTTCTGCAGCTCTGCTTAAATGTTCAAATACATATTTCACATTTATGTTGCACTTTGGCTCAGTCGGTGGTGACAAGATCCAGGGAATTGGATTATCAAAGCGATGAGAATAAGTGGCACTTACTGGGTGTATATTAGTTTAGAATAATTATCTATAACTGAAATATATGTGTTATAAAATTAAGAAAAAGGAAAGAGTATTTTTGCTTTTATAAATAATTTGTATAGCTTCATAATTTAAATTATTTAATAAAATATAAATCCGGCGACAATTTTATTACGTTGCAAATATTTCATAAGAAACTCCCAATAAAAACAGCCAAAAGGGACTCTTTTCGGTGCTTTTCCTTCCAGTTTTTGATTCAAGTATCCATCGGAATCTCATGCCCAATTGATATGTATCAGTTGGCGCTTAGTTACAGAATTTAGCCTCCTTGATGGTCGAAAACTTCCTGCCATATCCCATTAGCCCCCCCCCCCCTTAACCCAAAGGTTTGCCGCAAAGTTTCTTCCTTAACCCAAACTTATTAAATGCGACCTAGGACAAGGCTAGGAGACGAGTTGAAAGGCTGGAAAAACGGAGGGCAAGGGGCAGACGCTTTGGCATAGTTTTGCACGTGTAACGGTAAAAGGCAGTCAGACGAAAGGCCTCTCCCCCCGTTTTCTCCCAGTGTGTGTGTGTGCGAGTGTGCTTTTCTCATTTGCTGCTGAATTTTTATTACAAATTTCTTCATGACGACGGCAGAGAGACAGGAGCACAGGGGCTGAGTGTTTTCTTTTTCGTCCAGGACCCCTTTTACCCTCCTGTCCCAATATATTTTCGTAGTGTCAAAAGAAGGCCAAAATAAATAGCCGGCAAAAAAAAAAAAAAAAAAAAGATATATAGGGGAAAATCATTGCAATAGGAAATGAAAATGTTGCGGGTAAAAGACGCAAGGTGCGGGCGCTAGAAAATCAATAGGAAGCATCGGAAGGATATTTAAGCAGGATATTTAATATGTACATGCGACTGCGATGGCATTCTCTTCGCCCAAATATGATTTTTATCCTGTATTTTCCGTCATTTCTGGCTGCTTTCGGTGGCTTAGACGAAGCCACTTAAGCCACCTTCAATTTGATATCAATAATGGCCAAAGGAGCTGGAACCAGACGGAGAGTGTCTTCGACTCTCTTTATATTGTGAGAAAATATTTATTCATTAATTGTTAATATTATTAATTAAATATAATATTATTTTATAATTTAAACAGCCAAATATATTGGTAGGATTAAAGTCTGGTCTTTGTTCTTTATTAATTTATTTTATATATTTTAAACTCTTTTGAAGATTATGTAAAAACCACCTTTTATATTTTTATTATATGAAATAATTAAAAATTAATAGTTTCTAGTTCACTATGCTTGCTGTTGCATTTTTCTTTCTGTGTATCTTCCACCCCTGGCAATTTCTAACGTCTGTTGCTGAGTTTCTAGCATTCCTTGTCTGTGTTTTTCCCCCTTCACATTTTTTGTATCTTTAAGAACGCTTCTTCTGTCTCCCTCAAACTTCACATAACCATTTCACACACACACACCATTTCAACTTCAACTTGCACTATTTATCTTGTTAGCGGAAATCTATTGAAAATGTTGATGTCCTTTGTTGTTATGGGCGCGTGTGTGTGTGGCATCCAAAATATATTTAATGTATATATATTTATTCCTGTGCGGGTTGCCATTTTCAATATGCTTCGAGTGTTCAAGTTTCTACCTTTTGGAGAGCATTTCTTTGGTGGCGTCAAGAGTTCAAAGGTTCAATGGGAATGTTGAAGAATTTCTTGAAATGCCATTAAGGAAGGGAAATTAAACAGAACATAATTATTATATATAATTAATAATTCAAATAATTTATTTATTATCTAAAATGATGCTCTAAAGTTGCTAATATTATTAAGTTGCTTTATTAGTTGATCTTTTGCTTATTTGCTCAGTTTATAATCCTTTACCGTATATATAAATACTAAGCTTATATCCTTTCTTAACCCCAAGAACTTTTCCCTGGAATAAACATTTCCTTAACTATTTCCTTTGGCTGCCCGATTAATATTTATGAGTGCCTCTACATAAGTACACTCCAATCGCTCCACCGATATTTATCGCCAGCAATCGCTTTCCATTCCCGCCCCCAGAAATTATCTCCGGCAAACAAAATCAATAAAGTGAGCAGCAAAGCCGGGGTTACCTTTACCTTTTAACTGTCGCCGCCACCGCCAGGTGAACGAGCGACAGGAGCGGGGTAAGAGTTCAGTGGAGTGCTTTCAATTATTTTGCAATTGCGCTTTTTGCGGCATGCGGTCGTAATGGTAAAACTCTTTGCCATAACGGTTAACGGTCTTTGGCCCAAACCAACCCCATCGAAGTTGGGGCGCGCTTCAAAACTGCTGCTAACCTAGAAAAAATAATATAGACCCAAACCCCGAGCGGTGGCAACAACATGTTATTGTCATAATGTATGCTGCTAGCTAGCTGCTCCTTTTCCAGCCCATTGCTTGCTACACTGAGAGGAATTTAGGAGGGAATTCAAGATGCTTCTGAAATAAATCCGTGTAATTTCCAGGTGGTGATTTTGAAAGAGAGAAATTGGAAGAACAGAAAGCCTTGATTGAATATTAGGTTTTTTATTCATGCTGCTTTTTCTTAAATGCTTAGAATTCCCAAGTACTTTTTCAGGAGACTTAAAATGCTTGTAATTTCCAAGAACTTTTTCAAAACACTTAAAATTGGTAATGCTTGTAATTCCCAACTACTTTATTAGAGTACTCAAAATCGTTTAATTGTTTATATTAACTGTTTGTAATTTCCAACTATTTTTCCAAAAACTTTAGGTCTTGTTTTTTTTTTAATGCTTGTAATTCCCAAGTTCTTTTTCAGGAGACTCTAAATATTTTATTTTGCTTATTTAAAAAGCTTGTAATTCTCAAGTACCTTTTCAAGAGACTGAAAAACTTTGCTTATTTGGAAATGCTTGTAATTCCCAAGAACTTTTTCAAAACACTTAAAATTAAATGCTTGTACTTCCCAACAACTTTATTAGAGTCCTTAAAATCGTTGCTTTTGGTTTTAATATTCATTTTAATTTTTTTCATTACATAACTTGATCCTTTTTCGCCCAGTGCACATTTGCAACCCTTTATTGCGGGCCCCCACTCCGCCAATTGTTGACTTTTTAGCGTTTTGTCTTCGCTTTCATTTGATGTGGCCTCGCTAACCCTTCGACTCTGCTCCCTTTTCCGATCTCTCTTCTCCTTTCTCCTTTCTCCACCATTCGCTCCATTCTCTCCTCCTTTACTCTCTTTCGTCTCCTTCCCCGAATTTCGCCCCAGCCCCCCCCCCCGTTTGACTTCAACCATAATGTTGGCAACTTTATTTGCGGTTTTGTGTGACTGTAAATTACGCAAACAGACGCGCAAATGAAACATATGTAACAAAATGTCGCCTCTGTATATATAACTCTCCCGATTCCCCCCAGTTCCCCCCGTTCTGGGTGAGTTTTGTGACTGCCAAGGCATAATAAATTATTAAGCAAAACTGCGAGTGTTCAGTGCTCAGTGCTCAGTGCTCAGTGTTCATGGCAAATGCCAATGCCAAAATGTTTCACACACTCGACAAGGAGGCACTGCACGTTAGCCCCCCTTTTCGGTGCGGTGCTGTCCGATCCCAAACCCCTTTTTTGCACAGGGCCCCCCTTTGACATGGCCTACATGGCGTATGCGTAATTTTGTTTTATTTGCCTCCTTTTGTTTCTCTCGCGTCTGTGTGAGTGAGTGAGTGTGTGAGTGTGGGTTTCTTTGTATTATTTATGCATAGGACGCATGGAAGATTGCAATTGGTTTCTGGCATATACATACATAAGCCCGTATATATACCAAATACAATTTATCTAGGCAGACAACAAAAACAAAATGCTTAATCAAAATAAAAAGCACCATGGGAAGATTGAATCGAAATTTGTATTCTATTTTCTATTTTACCCTTTTTTTTTTTGCTTTTGTAAAAGATAGAAACAAGAAACAGAGACAAGTATTCACCTGGAAAACAATCAACATCCTGGAGAAATAATCGTTACAATTGTAAGTAAATCAAATGAGTAAAATCGATAAGAAAATAAGTTTGAATAGATTTGTAATGCAAGAGTTCATGGGGATTTAAAGAAAGTATTTGTTAAAAACTAGGTTTGATATGCTGTTAAAGTTATTATTTATCGATGAATTAAGAGCAGTTTCGTCACGATTCCATCGATTAATCATTGGTGAATTAATCGATATGTTCTGTAGAAAACATTGGTGATTAGTTTGAAATTAATTCCATACTTTATGTTTGTAAAAATGTATTGAGTCACTTAAGCGGTTTGTGGATAAATCTTTGCTTTATTTATCTAAGAATTGCTGACAAATTCTAAACCAATCTATCGATTAGCCCTTGTTGAAGCAATCGATAGACCTTTAGATATTTCTTTGGTGATTATTTAGACAATATTTCCTTGCTTGAGATATTGATATTTCTTTGGTGATTATTTAGAAAATAATTCCCTTGCTAAACAAGTTCATGGAAAAATCAGGGCCTAATTAATCGAAGAATTATTAGCAACTTCGTACTGATTCTATCGATTTAGCTTTAGTAAAGCCATCGATAAAATTTAAAAATTTATTAAGAAACCTAACAAGTTATTTTATTATTAATGGCATATTGTCAGGGAAAATCGATAAGCCGAAATGCATTGATGATTAGTGATTAATTCCCTCCATTATCATTGCCAAAATTCCCAAAGTCACTGAATTCGACAAGCCTGAAATGCTTTATGGCCCGATGCAAATTTTCTGGCAAGACGCCGGCTTTTGTTGTCCTGCAAGCCACAAGCTCCCCGACAGCGTCCATCAGTGCTCGTTGCTAGCCGGAAGGTAAAAGCCTCTCCAATCGAATCCATGTCTGGCATAGATATGTCAGGACAATGAAGAGTCATGCCCCGCAGACGGAGCGGCGCCAACCCCTTGGCCAATCCCTCATAAATTCCACTATATGCCATCATCTTGGGTCGGCATATGACACTTGCCCCCAGTCCCGTCCCGTTCCGGCCAGCAAGTGCCAGCGGCTGCCAATCGATGTATCGATCGGTAGTAATGGTTGTTTGCCAGGGCTTCCCTTTCGGTCTATTGCCTAATAATGAGGGAAAAGGCAAAAAAAAAAAAAAAATAAAAGGGCGAAATAAAATACATTCTGTTGATATTGATAATGACGCTGATGTTTTTGGTCATTTGCGACCGCTCCACCACCAGACCGCAGCTAATTAGTGGGTCACTTTTCCAAACGCCTTTCCCCCCCGGGAAACTCTCCTTGAGGCCCCGTCCAACTATCGCAAAGTAAGTGAAAAATTTCCTGGCAATTTGCATAGTTGATGACAATTTTCGTCTCTTTGCCTTTGCCAGTGCCAGTGCCTTGGCCGCACTGACAACTTGGCGAGTTAGTCAACTTAAGTAGTTACTCTTGTTGCCGTTTGTCCGCGCCTGTTATTGCTGTTTTTGTTGACGACTTCTGGCCAACTTATTATTGGTTTGATTGTCGCAAATTGCCTGGCCCGCCAGCGGTTCGACAGACACCAGCACTTATGGCCTTTGAATGGAGTTGTTCGAGGTGGTTTTCAAAATGATTTCAATACAAAACGATTCGCTTTTCACTTAAAATAAAATTACTTACATTACTTTGAGCTTAAAAACAAACACCTGTAAATGCATTTTCAGTTGTCAAAGTGAATGTTACGTGTAACTTTTTTTTTAGATTATTTTATATAATACCTTTCATGCTGTGTTGTCAATGCGCAATTTGCCATTTCAAGTGACGCACCCAAGGTCGGTCAGAACATCAGCAGCAGTTTCAATAGCAGCTACTTCAGGGGAAAATCCTGTGGAAATCTGACCGGGAGTGGGTCGGGGCGGGGCGGGGCGGGGGCAAGCATTTCAATCTTTGAGTGACAGCTCAGCATAATCCGCGATTGGCACAAAAAAGTCTGCTGAAGACAAGTGGAAAATCCATTTTGACAACTGCAACGCCAGCAGCAGCATTAAATTTTTGTAGCAGCAAATAATTACGTAAAAAGAAAAAGAAAATATATTTTATATTATAATATATATTATAATAACCTCTTAGAAACCTTTTTTCGACTTGAATGCAAAATGGCAAGTAAATAGCTGAGCCATCAAAATTAGGAGGAGCCGCAGCCCGGACAGAATCAATAAGTGCGAGACGGCGAGTATCTGCCGCATCACGTAAGATGGCAGTTTGTGCGGCAGCAACACCTTGCAGCGAGGCAGTAACATAAAAAAAGAGGCAGCAGCAACACGGCCAACGGCAGCAAAACGCAATGACATTTTAATCGACAAGCGTCAGTGGCCCCTCCGCGGAATCCTGTCCCATAATATGTAATAGCGTTCTAGTCACCATTGACAGCTTTCCAGAGAGCCAGAGCCAGAGCCAGAGCCTCAACAGGGGCCTCGCCCTCAACAGTTGTCTAAAAAGTCGGCATCGGCAACGTTGCCAGTTTTTCTTTTTGCTGTTGCTGTTGCTGTTGTCTTCTGTCCCCTTTTTCATATTTCGGTTGCAGGTTTGCAAGTTGCAAGTTGCAGGTAGCAGGCAGTAGTAGTGGACCCTCCAGGACAACCGCAACAGCATCGCCAGCATTCGTGTCGTCATCATCATCATCATCGACTTGTGCAGCATCAGTGCCTCGTCAAAACGTCAATCGGTGTAATCAAGCGTTAAGTGATTCTGCGGAAGCGCAGCGAGGCCTTTACTTTGCCCTCCACTGAGGGAAAAAACCACCGAAATAGCTCAAAATGTAGATAAATAAAATATAAATAAATGAAATATAAAATTCATTTTATTGGTTATCGATATTGAGCGATATATAAAACTAGGTACATCGATAAGCAATATATATTTAAATACATACATTTTTTTAAGTATCAATATTTATAGTTATGTTTGTTCATGGCCAAAATGATTAATATTAAGCGATTTATATAAATATGTATACCGATAAAATATCGATTTTTTTTGTATACATATTTTAGAATACATTTTTTTATATACATCTTATAGTAGACATCTTATTTTCGATATTAAACAATATATAAAAATATGTGTATCGATAAGCTATCGATTTTCAGCTATATTGCTTTTACTTGGAATATTTAAGCTTATCATCTGAGATTCTTCTGTAAAGAATGGCCAAAATGATTAATATTAAGTGATTTATATAAATATGTACATATACCGATAAATTATAATAATAATTAATTAATTAATCGATAATTATCGATTATTTTGTATACATATTTTAGAATACATTTTATAATATACATTTTTTAGATAACATTTTTTAGTATACATCTTATTTTCCATATTAAACAATATATAAAAAATATGTGTTTCGATAAGTTATCGATTTTCTGCTATATTGCTTTTTCTTGGAATATTTAAGCTTCATCATCTGAGATTCTTCTGTAAAGAATTCTAATATTTATATATATATTTATATATTAGCTATAACATACTTCAGGAGGTGTTAGATATATTCGATCAATTTCTTCCGATAGGATATTAATGACAATATTAATATAAATAACATGGGATGTGCTTTCACATTTTATTTATATTTTATTTTCTTTAAATTATTTCAAGCTTGAATTCACTCCAAATAAAGTCGGTTAGTATTTCTCGCAGTGCAGAGACAAGCGGGTCCACTGCACAACTTGCGACTAAGTTAACTTAACCCCCGTGAACCAAAGGGGGGGACAGGGACAGGGAACGCTGCTGCCAAAGGGGTCTTAAGCCAAGGGGCAAAACAGAGACAGACTCTCCCTCAGTCTCCCTTTGAAGCGCTTTTTAAGCAAGAGCGACAGAAACAGAAACATTTAAATCAAATAAACCATATTTCCCTACACATAAATTATTTATGAAAACTTGAGATTTCATTTAAGCATTTTGTTTGTCAGCTCAACAGATTTCAATTCGATTAAAGGCTATGAAAATCAAGTAAATAAACTAGGTACTATGTATTTAGTATTTTTAGCATGAAAGATATTGTCTTAAAATGATTAAATCAGTTAAAATATTCAAACACCCCTGAAACACTGGAAAATTCCCTACATAGGTACTATGTATTTAGTATTTTTAACATGGAAGATATTGTCTTAAAATTATTAATTCAGTTAAAATATATAAACACCCCTGAAACACTGGAAAATCACCTTAAATATGCATCGATAAAAATGAAGCAATAAATAGCGAAAAATGAGACTGAAAATAAAGTAATATGCTGTCGCCGAGAAGGCGGAGGTTAAATGCTTGTTAATTCTCCAATGGCCTCTCTCTATGACATTTCAATTAAACGAGCATAATGAGAATGCCCAGGCCCGGCGTAGAACCACCAGCATCCCGGGCAGCAGGCGGTCAATGATTAATGGGCCAAATGCGAGATCTGCAGCGAACTGCGAAAGTGTTGACTGCCTGGCCGTTGTCCATCTCCGGGGATTCGGGGATCCGGGGATCTGGGGATCCTGCATGCATGCACACAGCTTGCAGGATGCCGGGCATCCATAATTTGCCTATCCGAGGGTGCGGTGAGTCGCCGAAGGGCGGGGCAGCTGCTCGCTTATCACAGCCGAACGATCGGGACGGGAATCAGGGCGACGCTCTGGATAACCAGTTTTCCAAGGAGACCACACTGTCACAAATCAATCAATGCAAGCCTTTTTATTAGGGATTTCTCTCTGGATTTCTTTCAATCTTTCCATTGAATATTTCTCTCTCTGTGCTGAGATGTCAGAATACCTGAGCAATGTTTTCGCGGCTTATTACGCGCAATCGACTTGGACTCGGACCGTGTGTTGTCCAGTGTAACGCAGCCACCTGTGCGCGAGTAAAAAAAAAAAAAAAAACGAGGACCGAAAAGCAAAGCTCGTTATGTTTGGTTTGGTTTTCTCGCAAGGAGCAAGCAGGCGGGCAGGCAGGCAGGCAGGCAGGCAGGGGCAAGGAGCTGGACCCCATTCAGACAGGCATTGAACCAGTTTCCAGATGGATGGATGGATGGCCAGATCCACAGAAACAGAAAGAGTCCAAGACTCGAAGCCAAACACCGCCAAAGTGGAGCAGTCAAGCAGGCTTTGAAACGCCGCTCAGGTTGGGCACAGACAGTGCTGCGGGGATATTTTTTATATATTTCTTATTATTGGTATATTATATAGTAAGATTTATGCTTGATATATTTATATCATATTTCTAAATATATTATTTGCTTATTTATAACTATTCTCTATGCATGTTTTCTTGATTGCTTTGAGCGTGAATTTGTTGCAAAGACTGCCCTTATAATTCTCAAGTACGAATTCAGCTAGACACTCTACATTAATTTTCAATCAGTTTTAGCCCCTTTTTAGGCCTCTAAATTACATGATTATCAGCCTTAAAATAACAAATTATATATACAAATATTTTTTAAATTTATTTCTTGAAAAATCCCTAAAATTAGTCCTTGCTCAGCACTGATTCGATGCCAGGGGCCAGGATGCTCCTCACGCAGCGCGGACTGCAGCCAGGCCAGATTCTGGAGATCTGTATGGGGGAAAAAACTGGATGCGTCGTCGTCTGGGGAGCGGAGATTAAGCCCGGCTCCCCATTAGACTGAGACCTGTGACCACCTGGCGCTCTCGGCCAATCGGAGACGAGCCTGGTAAATTAGTGGGACCGGGACCCGATCGGGAATCGGGAATCGGGAATCGCGGGTATCGGGACCCCTGTGCTAAGGCAGTTGTCGATTTGAAATGCGAACCGCTTTGCCTTATTTTTAATATGCGTAAATGTAAACTTTTACGATCCCTGGGACCCGCTTCCATATGTGGGGTGTCTATGGGCGGTGATTTCCTTCGCCGCTTGTGTTGCATTTAATGCCATCTCGACTGGCTTTTCCTATGTCTTTTTCTCTCTTTTTCTCTCTTTTTTGGGCGGTCCGCGGACACTTGTGCACTTAAGTGATTTAGTGTAAATGATTGTGGCAAAGCGGCATCGTACCGGGCTCTTGGCCGGGCTAAAATGTGAAATTTTCATTGTAATTGACAAGGCTCCTTCACATTCGGGCAGGTGGATTAGGCCCCAGTTTCCATCCCCAGTTGGGATAAGTGGAGTGGCTAATAGATGCCGGGATAACACGTCTCTGTGCCCTGCGATCGCTAACTTGCTTTGGGGGCGGAGGAAACTGGAATTAAATTCCGATATCTCTGGACTAAATCTTCTCGAAAGAACGGTGTTGCCACCTACATGAGTCTCTCTTCCCTAAGGCATGATATTTTTTTTTTTTTTTTACAGAATAGTCTAGGTTAATAATAAGTATAACTCTCTTATGGGCTGGCCTTATTGAGTATTTATTGTTTGTTAGAGAGGAAAACCCCCAATTGGGTCTTTAAGCGGGAATTTGTTGCAAGGAGTGCTCTTAAAATTCTCAAGTGCGAATTCAGTAAGGTACTGATAAAGCGCCTTAGCTAGGAGCTGAAGTAAATATTAATATAAATATTCCCCCCTCGATTTCTATCAGCAAAAAGCTCATATAAATTATTAAAATCAAAAAAGTGATATACTTATATTACTTAGCATTTAATTAACAACTTTAACCAGTACCGATGTCAGTATTTCCATAAAAAATGCCTCAAAAGCAAGCCTCAACGCTGCTGGGTTCTATAAAAAACCAAAAGATAAAATATATAGTTGACCGATCTGGAGCCGGTACGCCCACGTTTTCCAGCCTTAGTTTATCAATGTGTTTTCAACACTAAACGCTCGGAAAAACCAGTTGGACGTGGTTGTGCAACAAATTAGAGTGGAATAAAAATTAAAAAAAAAATGAAAACCAGTCGAGTGACAGCGTTTTGTCCCCGAGATGAGGCCGCAGAAGATGCTTTTTTATTATTATTATTTTCGGTTCGGTTCGGTTCGGTTTTTGGGTCTCGTCTCTTACTCGTTGAATTTATGTGCGCGTTCTAATTTTAATTGCCAATTTGTGGGCATAATTTGTCCATAAACCTTAATTAACGACGACCGGCCGGCCAGCCGAAAGATGTCAAAATAAAACAAACACCTCAACAGCCTCGACTTTGTTTTCGTTTTTATTTTTATTTTATTTTTCCTTTCAAGGGGGGGGGGGGCCTGACCCCGTATTTACCTATCTTTTCATCCGAACCCATCTATTTGCATCCAAATTAAGTGAAACACTGGCTTGGAAAATGCTTGGAACGGGGCTGGCGGGGCTGAGAAGGAAAAATAAGAAAATAGGAAGACTAGAGGACAGGAAAATAGTCTCAAGGAAAGTGAGATATTTGCATGTCCTTGTCTTGTATTTTTACCAAATATACTTACAGTCTTTTTGCTTTATCTTTGGTCTTGTCAAATGTTACATAAATAAACTATTAACTATTACTTTCTGAAGGTTCATCTTATAAATTCAGTAGGAAAATAATATAAAATAAATACCCAAAGAACCTTACAATATGGAGCGGTCGCACGTTTCGACCGAAACCATTAAAGAAAAAAAACCAACAAAGGAAAATCGCTTAAGAATACAAATAATACAAACTGAAACGACAACGACAGGGCTTTGATTCTTGATTTTGAATTTGATTTGATTTTGTTCATCGTTTGTTTTTGGTCATTTCTATTTAAATTTGATTTCTCGTTTTATTGCATTTCGTTTTACGTTTACAACGGAGCCCGGCCAATAAAAATTAACAAAATAAAAGTCACAGAGATGTCGGGTCTCGTTAGAGCGAGTTCTGACTCATTAAAAATTCCCCAACGGCTTGCATAAAATTTGCATTTGGAAGAGCGGCGACTGTGGGGAATAGTAAACACCTTATAAGCCTAATGTAATCCCATTTCGGACCGTTGAAATGTGCCTTTAAATCAATTAGTTATCGTAATATATGGCCAAATGCTGTCATATCGTTCCCAGTTCCCGCATTCATATCTCTCAATCGAATTGAGATTTAAGATTGTTGCCAATTTTTTTTTGTTTGCTATCTTGGTAGCCAAAAATCATCCGTGTGATTGGCTTGGGAAAGGCCGCAGAGAGTCAACGACCTCTCACGGATATTTAGATGGAGCTTTGATCGTAACGATCGTTTCGAGAGCCTCAGAGATTCGCTTTTATGATCACTGAAACCCCGTGAGGAAACAATGATCACCGCTGTCTTAGTTGACCTCAAAAGATAAATAAAAATCGGGGTAACAAGAGATTAGAACTTGTTTACGAACGTTTTTTATGACATTTACCATAAGATCGCAGCCAGCCCGAGGCGAATATGACTTAATTAAGCCCCAAAGCCGTTGCGCTGTGGGATTGGTTATTATTTAAGGCCCCATAAAGCATATTTATATGAAGCCAAACCCAAGTTAGAACTAATAACTTTAACGATTCATTTTAAGTCCAACTTGCAAAGTTCAGAGCTACAAACTAAGATTGCAAATAACAAAAAGGGGAAATTATTTGGAGCCTGGAAAAATGACTTTTCTTTCAGAGCCTGGCCGAAGCTAGCCATTATCAACGACAGACTGATGATCCATAATAAATGGCATTAGGGCAGAGAGAGAGAGAAAAGGAAAAATGTTTCAACAGCTAATTGGAACTGGGTCTTTGCATATATTCTAATTGCCATTCAATTTCCCAAAGACGATTTTTCAATTGTTTTAATGCCTCCATGATTGATACGCCTAATTGCTGCCTAGGTGCGCCCCAAGAAAGGCAAGTGCAGCGGATCGGGGCAAGGGATACGGCCAGATACTCGAAGATATACTCTCTATACTATATAGAGACCCAGAGAATCAAATTGCAAAACGGCAGCCAACTGGGCAAGCGAAACACGTTTCAAAACCTCACATTTCGCTTGCGTCATTAAAATGAGCCTGATTTATAGCCCCAGTCGAGTTCCAGGTTCAGGCCTAGTTCGGCACTGAAAAAAAGGATTGTAAATATAAGAAATAAATCTTAAGATAGGGCTAATACTTCGTTTAACTCTGTGTTATTTATATTTATTTTATCTAGTATATTAATATTAAAAACCAACTTTAATTTTGTAAGTATAAGAAATAAATCGAAAGATATGGGTAATTCTTTGTTTAACTCCGTGTTATTTATATTTATTTAAACTAGTATATTTATATAAAAATCAACTTTAATTTGAATTTCTCATTTCTCACAAAAATACATCTCAATAATTTATTTAAGATCATTTCTCTCCGTGTAGCATCTGATTCAGGTCCAGGAGCAGTTGAAAATGCCCGCGTTTCCACACATTGGCCAATGGCTACCACTTGGGCAAAGACAGATCCAAAGACCGGGGCCCGAACGCACATTTTCCCATCGGCTTCGGCTTCAAGTAAACTATAACTACGACTATAACATCGGGGCGGACCCTCCCATCTGGATGCCGGGAGAGGGAGCCAGGAGCCGCTGTGGACGTGGCTATGGAGGGGCAGCCGCCTGTTGCTCTCGATGTTGGGCTCGACGCTGCTAGTGCCAGTGCTGCCAACTCGTCCTTTTTCCAGATAGAGATGCCCACTATTTTCGCGCACGAACTAGTTGGGAATTCTAGCAGTGACTTGTGGTTTTCTACCACTACGATATAGTGTTAAGGATATGGTAACTCCACGTCACAAATTTAAAAATTTTTAAAAAATAAATAAAAATAAATATGTTAAATAAAAATATTAAAATTAAATGAAATAAGCCTTATGGAAGCCTTGGCTCATTTTGAGCGCTTCATGGAGGACATACTCCGCGTGGCCCGCAAATGCTTCAGTGGACAAGAGCACCGTCCTCTCACCCTAGCACGTCAAGATCAGGTATTGGAGGAGGTATTGGAAGAGGACCAGGAACTACTGGCCCTAGAAAATATTAGAAAATAAAATAAAATTAATAACAAGGAAGAACTTGATATACTTGTAACTGTTTACACAAGTAGTGAACGGCGACGGATTGAAAAATTAAGTAATATTAGTAAAGAATTAAATTATATAAAATTAATAACAACTTGACATACTCGTAACTGTTTACACAAGTAGTGAACGCCGCGGATTGAAAAATTAAGTAATATTAGTAAAGAATAAAATTATATAAAATTAATAACAAGCCCTGATAAGCTGGCTTGTGAGGGGTCAGGTCAGGCCAGGCTACCAGCACCATTTGATTGATTTCCACAAGTAAAATAAGATATTTTCTACTGAACCCATTTCGAGTTCCAAAAGAATTTTCCAAATCAAAATAAATAGAATTAACAATATAAATAAATAATAATTTTTTTGGCAGCACTGTTGCTAGCTGCCAAAGTTGCTCATGCCGATGTTGCCTTCGCTGCTGGCAGCGCAAATCAAAGTGCAATATGTTGACTACATTTGACTTCCCGGTAATTAGACGTGCATGCCAAAGGAACCACAGATCTAGCAGCTACAGCCAGGATGAGAAGAAGAAAGTCCCATGGCCAAGACGAAGCACAGTGGAACCATCTTGCGAGTCTCTAGAACTGGTGAAACTGAGCACATCACATTTCCATGGCAATATTTAAGTAAATAAAAACAAAGTAAAATTAATTAATAAGAGAAGTTCTTGCGTGGTCACCAAGTAGCGACGGCAGGCACTAATTTTGATTAAAGACCACAACACCTTAGAGTGGAAAAATAATATAGGCAACACAAAAATGAAATAAAAATAAAAAGTAAAAATCAAAATAAAATAAAATAAATAAAGCCAGAATTAGGTCGAGATCGATGTGACTAGCTCGACCTCTGGCTTGATACTGATTGTGAGGCGAGAATGCTTGCTGCTTATATACCGTTTCAAGTGACACTTTTTCTCCAGGGCCTACTCTGATGCATTTTCTTATTTTTCATTAGGTGTAGCAAAATTTCAGAGTGACCGTACTCGTAGTACCGAAAAAACACTAACAAAACAAAAAATCAAATTAGAGTTGCCAAATTTCATACCTACATAACTGAGTTGCCTTTGTTTAAAGAAGTAAAATCTATTAACCTTTGCATTCATTCGATTATTATTAAAATTTAATTTTTATAATCTTGTTGTATATTGGCTGTCATATTGGATATGTAAAGCATTGATTTAGGACTTCAGAAATTAAGTTAGAGGAACAAAACACCCAAATCAAGACTGATTATGCCAGATGTACATTTTTTGAAAGGTTCTCTGAGGTTTTTTATTTCCTTTTCGTATATCTAGACCGAACTTCTCAATTTTTTAGCCATCCTGGACCCACAGTTGCCATTGGCTTCGGCGTTGGCTGCCATTGATTAAGTGTTTCGGCCCGGGATCGGTTTGCTGCCTGCTGCCTGCTGCCTGCGTTGCTTTGATGTGAAGTGCACCTGTTTTCTGTTTCAGTTTCTGAGTTGGCCAAGAGCGGGGCCAGAGCTGGCCAAACAGAGTCATAAAACGCCACGGCGGCCACGCGCACTCCGCAGCTTCCACAGCTTGTTACAACTGGTTGTGATTATATGGGTGTGGGGGCCTTACACTGCAAAAATATTGTTTTTTTTTTTGAAGCCCATCTCTTGCCGTATTTAATAATATTTTTTACAGTGCCAGTGCACAGCCTGCGAATAGGCTGCAGATGGGCTGTGTGTTCATCTAGCAACGCGCCGCGGGCTGGAAACTGTGGAAAAGTCGGCGAGGAAAAGGGAAAAGGGGAAAGTCGGGGACCACCGAGGAGCGAGCGATCTGCTTGTTATTATTGATGCTGCTGGATGGGCAGGAATCGGGATCGGGATCGGATCCGGGGATCCGGGAATCAGGCATCAGAAATCGCCGCGCATAAATAACCCGCCTCATAATCAGGCGCTGCTGCCATTAGGTTTGTGTCCCAGCTAACAGAAAAAAAAAGAGATGAAAAAAACTAAGAAAAGCTGCTGCCACCAAATATGGAATCATATATATTGTAGCGCCAGCCGGTGTTGCAAGTTGCCGGTGCTTGGTGGCTAGTTGCCAGTTGCCAGTTGCCAGTTGCCAGTTGCCTGGCCGCTTTGCTTTTTGCAGCTGCCTCTTGTAGGAGGCGACAGGTGCAATTATGCGATGCTCTCGGCTCCTCGGCTCCGACTCTTGGACTTTTCAGGACTCAGAGACCATAGACCTTAGACTTAAGGCGGCAATTTCCGCATACCGCACGCAACATTTGCACATCGCACATTGCCGCGAATTAGGAGTGCGGCGGCATCTTTATTTGCGGACCTCCAAATCGCCAAGGGGCAGGTTCAGGGTCCGTCCGGGGTTGCTTTGGTTAACTTTTATAATCATAAAATATTTTTGTTAAGTTTATGGAGAGCTCAGCCCACAAGGAATATAAATTAGAGCTAGAGTTACTTGCAAGTTAATCGATTAACAATCGATATTTGCATATACAAATACCAAAAATTTTGATGTTTTGTTCCAGCTCTAATATAAGTCCGCACATATTAATATAAAATATTTTATATAAATCGAAAGCTTTTATAAATCTAACGTTGTATGTTAATCGATTAACAATCGATATTTCTATATATAAACATCGAAAATATTGATTTTTTGTTCCAGCTTTAATATCAGTCCGCACATATTAATATAAAATATTTTATACAAATCTAAAGCTTTTATAAATTTAACTTTGTATGTTAATCGATTAACAATCGATATTTCTATATATAAACATCGAAAATATTGATTTTTTGTTCCAGCTTTAATATAAGTCCGCACATATTAATATAAAATATTTTTTATAAATCGAAAGCTTTTATAAATCTAACTTTGTAGGTTTTTTAACCCGAAAAGTATATCAATAAGAGAAAATGAGTAGCCTTCTTTATTCAATATGCATGTTTTCAGAGTTACTTCTTACCTACAGATTAATTAACTTCAATATTAAAATAAAATATTTTATATAAATCTAAGGCTTTTATAAATCTAACTCTCGTTTTTTTTACCCGAAAAGTTTATTAATAAGAGAAAATGAGTAGTCTTCTGTATTTAATATGCATATTTTCAGAGTTACTTCTTACCTACAGATTAATTAACTTCAATAAAAATCTCTTGTAGTTATTCCATATTCCTTGGCATCCCATATTTCCACATTATGCCGCCTTCTTATGGCTTCCTCCGGTTAACCTCAAAGAATCGAGATTTTTATCTGTCCTCCGTTTTCCAGCTATCTTTCTAATGTATATTCGCTATCAAGTTCTAATATCCAACCGCAAGGCTCCTGTTTGTCACACCTTCGCCAGCTTCCAGTATATATAGTATTCTGTATATATACTCGTACTCCTCTTGCCTCTGCCCAAAGGGTGGGTCTTCCGATTCCGTGATTGTAGCAGCCTTTGATCGACTTGTCTCAAGTTACGCTTATCGATGTCTGCCGATCACGCGCCATGTTGGCACTTTTAATTATGTTGCTGTTGTTGTTGCAAGTACACCGGAAAAAATTAAATGCATTCTAAGCATAATTCCAGTTTGATTAAGTCATGCAAAAAAGGTAAATCCACAAAAACTGCTTTGAGAAAAAAGTTGCAAGTCGATTACAATTTTCCTATTGATAATTTCCATCTTATAATTCCAAATAATATATCAATATATATATATATATTTTTTGCTTAGTGCATATCTTCCCCAAATCACCTTCTCCCTATTCCTTTGACTGTGGAATGTTGACGAACTGCTGTCGCAATTAATACGCATTTGCTGTCGTCGTTGTCGTTGTCGCTGCAACTGAGACTTTTTACCTATCTTGTGGGGTTCCCCTTGGCTCCATCCCCTGCCCCTGCCCCTGCCCCGTCTACGTCCCATAAGTTGTCAAAAGCATTCGCTATTTATAGACGTGAGGCTTTTGTCCCCACGTTCTGTCCCCACAAAACGCCAGAGAGCCAGAAAACAGTTGCAAACTGGTCCGTCTCCAGTCGCATGTCGCATGTCGCATGTCGCATGTCTCATGTTGCTCGTGTGCGCACGGCGTTGATGTTGCTGCTGTTGTTTCAGTTGCTGCCGTATTTTATTGCTGATGTTGTTGCTGCCGCTGTTGTTGATGTTGCTGCTGCTGCTGCTGCTGCAACTGCTAATATTGCATGTTGCTGCTGCTGCTGGTGCTGGTGCTGGTGCTGCTACGGTTTTCGCAGTTACCTTGGAAGCTGCGTTTGCGGTTGATTATGTTGCTGCAGCTAATGCACTCAAAGAAATGGGTGTAATTTGTATTTTTCATAGGGTTTCATAATTTTTTTAATAAATATCTATTTAAGTTGTATTTATTTGGGTTTCTTATTCGTTTTATTTACCTCTAAGCACCACATACTTTTAATATTTAATATTTATTTTATTTAGGTTTCTTATTCGTTTTATTTACCCCTAAGCACCACATACTTGTAATATTTTTGAAGTATACCTTATCCCAAATTATTTCATTATTTTTCTTTAATTTCTGATTGTGTAAATACCAATGCTGCATTTGATTCATAATGTTGCTGCTTTGTTGCCGCTGCCGCTGCTACTTTAATTCATAATGTTGATGCTGTTCCTGCTATAATTCCTTTTCCTTTTCGCCGCTGCTGCTGCCTGGACCTCTTCGGTATTGGCCACATGAGTTGTTGTTTGCTCATATTGTTGCTACCTTAACTCTTAATATTGCTGCTAATGCTGCTGTTGCACCTGGCGAATTTTCGCTTGATTTTGCTGTTGCTGCAAGTGCTTACTGTATTGTGGCAGCTACAGCGATTGCTGCCTTTGTTTATGTTGCTGATTTGATTTTTGTTTTAACTTGTGGTATGGTATTAGTCTTGAGATAATTATGATTTCTTATTTTTACTTAATATTTTTATATAGATTAAACTAATTGCTGTTGGTTAAATGATTTCATTTATTAAAGTTACCTATGTCATATTCAAATAAGCCTTTGCTCGTATTTATTGATGTTGCTGATTATAGCTGCTCGAGTGGTTTGGACCCTGTTGGCCTATTGTCTTGAATGTTGTTGGTTTCCCTCCTAGCTGCAGATTAATGCCATATTTTTCTGTCTTTGGTTCCCAAAGCTGCAGTTAGTATTGCACTTACTTCAGATATTGATATTGCTGCTGTTTCTGTTGCTGCTGCTGCTGCTGCTGCTTATGTTTCACTGGCAATTATTGCGGCTGCCGTTGGCGCTGCCGTTGTCATTATCTGTCGCCTCGTCCCACTCGGTTTCTTGGCATTCAGCATTCAGCATTCAGCTTTCTGTATTCTGTATTCTGCATTTTGTCGTTTTTCCCTTGATTCCAGTTTCTGCCTAACCTGTTGGGGCTGCGTCGCCAGTCGCCAGTCGCCAGTCGCCCGCCCTACGCCCATGTACTTAAAACCATCCAAAGAGAGAACCCCTTCCGCCTAACCGCATTCTGCCGGCATTATAATGAAATTATTTGTACTTTTTTTGCTGCGTTTCAGCCGATGATGATGTTGCGTCTGTGTCTACGAACAATTTCCACAGCTACTGCTTTACGTGGAAAGTCAGGGAAATGGGTTTTGTTCGTTGGGCATGGAGGTGTGGGTTTTGGTGTGTGGAATTTCATGTGTCAACAGGGATAATTTCCTCTATTCTGCATGTGGTAACGAAGAAGTTCAGGTGGTGAATTATTAGCTACCTTGAGGTGTATCGAATTTAGCTAACTAATTTTTTCTGTAATATAAATTTATTTGTATAAATTTATGCCAGAAATTTTAAGTTGCTTTTTCGGCAGAGAAATAAAAATACATATTTTAAAAGCATTACCTTTCTAAAGAACATTTTGTTATATTTATCTGGATTTATAGCACGTGCATGCATGCATTCCAAGAAAAGGAAGTGGTAACGAAGAAGTTCAGGTGGTGAATTATTAGCTGCCTTGAGCTGTATCGAATTTTGCGAACTAATTTTTCTGTAATATAAATATATTTTTATAAATTTATGCCAGAAATTTTAAGTTGCTTTCTAAAGAATATTTTATGAAATTTCCCTGGATTTAAAGCACGGGCATGCATGCATTCCAAGAACAGGAAAAAGGAAGTCACATTTTCACAAGCAGCTTACATATACGCAAACCTGCAGCCAAAGTCAGCATTAAAGTTGTGGGATTTTCTAACAGACAAGTGGGACTATATCCCCCTTCCCACACCCTTTTCTCTATGCAACGCCTTTTCTTCGATTCTGCTAACTATTTTCCTGTAATATAAATTTACTTAATAAATTTATACCAGAAATTGTCAGCAGCTTTTTTTGGTAGAGCGCTAAAAATAAATATTTTAAAAGCATTACCTTTCTAAAGAATATTTTGATATATTTCTCTGGATTCATAGCACGGGCATGCATGCATTCCGACTTCAGGAAAAGGGAAGCCAAACTTTCACAAGCAGCTTACATATACGCAAACCTGCAGCCAAAGTCAGCATTAAAGTTGTGTGATTTTCTAACAGACAAGTGGGACTATATCCTTCTTCTCACACCCTTTTCTCTATGCAACGCCTCTTCTTCGTTTCTGCTAACTATTTTTCTGTAATATAAATTAATTAATAAATATAAATATAAATTTACTTTATAAATTTATACCAGAAATTGTCAGCCGCTTTTTTCGCAGAGCACTAAAAATAAATATTTTAAAAGCATTACCTTTCTAAAGAATATTTTGTTATATTTCTCTGGATTCATAGCTCTAGCATGCATGTATTCCGAGTACAGGAAAAGGGAAGCCAAATTTTCACATGCCGCTTACATATACGCAAACCTGCAGCCAAAGTCAGCATTTTCTAACAGAGAAGTGGGACTGGTGTATGGGGACTATATCCCCTCCTTCCCATACCCTTTTCTCTATGTTAGCCCCCCTTCTTCGATTTTGTGCAATGTAATTATTTCAAACTGTCTCTGCTTCCGTCGAACGAATTTCCTCACATTTTTCTCTCTCCGCTTGCTCTCACCTCTCGTCATTTCCTTTTGGCATAAAGTTTTTCCTCAACGGGGAAAATTCGAAAGAGTGGCAGGGAGGAGTTGGAGGGAGGTAGTGCACACACATTGGCAATTGAGCAATGAGGTTGCTGCCAAGAAGACTGGGTCAAAAATAGAGAAAAATACATAGAACACATTTCAAGGAATATGCACCAAGATGTTTAAGTAATATTTTATGTCTCAGAAAGTAAATCGATTCCCATATTAATTTCTAATCAAAATTAATTAAATAATAGAGGAAAATCATATATGAGTGAACGATTTATCCCGAGTGTAGGTGGGGGGAACACTGAATGCTTTTGGCTTCGATTTCAATGCAAAATCAATAAGTTCGCCAGCGCCAGAGAGGGCCAAGTTAATTTTCGTAATTGGCATCTTAACAAGGTTATCTGCAGTCGTTGCGATTTGCATTCAACCCACCCCCCTTACCCCTTAATTCGGCATTCTGCCCTTATCAATTATGCAGCTGGCGTGTGGCACCTCCACCCCCTCTGAATTTCCACTCCTCCTACTCTGTAACGCCCCTGACATTAGCATCTAAATGCAAAGAGTCGACCTGAAACAAAAAAAAAAACAAGAGAAAAAAAACGAAGAAAAACTTTTTGGCTGTCAAATGCTTTTGGATCAAAACTAAAATTTCATATTCGAGAGCATTCCCTTTTTTTCCGTTTCTGTCCGCATTTTTTTATTTTTCGGTGCGGCGGCTTCTGCATTTAAATGAAGTTGTAAGCCGAAAGCAAACCGAAACCGAGTCGAAATAAATAAGTTTTTTGGTATGAAGAATCCATTGCGTGTGGGCTGGTGTTTTTCTCTTTTTTTTTTTTGAGTCTTTAGGGAAGCTTAGAGGTTTTAAATTAGCATACGAACTTTCAACCACACTGCAGGAAAAGTGGCCTTCAAAATGAGACATTAAATATATGTATATATATAAATATTAATCTTTTCTTGTATTCAATGTTTATGATATATTTTTCATAAATACTTGAAATAAAATAGGCTTTGCTAGTGTATTTGTATTAGCAGAGATGCCACTTGTATAAAATTCGGTCACACTATTTACAGTCAGCTGTGTATTATTAAAGAAAAAAAGACGTTAAAATTCCAATTATAATTATGTTTGTTTGAATTCGACATCAGTCTTCGATTCCAAGCTAATTTTCCAAGTTGGCTTAATTTGTTAATAGTTTCCACTCGGCGTTGCCACCTAATATGTACATTCAATTAATAAAAATGCACTTATTTTGTTTTGTTCTTAATTTTTGTTTTCGAGAAATAAATAAATCAAATCATTTCTCAGATCTGAAATACGTTTTAATGAATTCCCAGAGTAACGCTTTTATTTCAGTGTTTTTACATTTTATTTTGCATGTTTATTTCTCTTCTCTCCTTTTTTTTTGTGACTTGAAAATTCCTCATAAAGGTGGCACTGCATTAACCGTCGCCGCACAATTGAATTAATCGATGTTGGCCCATTGCAAAACCAAGTCACGTCGACTTTGTTGTCAATCATAATGACAACTTAACACACACACTCGCAGGCACCCGAGTATCTATGTGGACAGTGGGTCATACATCAAAAAATAAATATGAATGAAATGGCCATAGGAACATAAGGGAAAACAAGCAGCGCGCGAGGAGAGGCACACGGGGATTATCATATTATGGGAATGATAAAGATAAATTATGGCGCAGTAGCTCGGCCTGAATAAATTAAAACAGGTGGATGGGTCGGGGATCTGTATTATTTTTGAACGACTTTGAATGAATGAAAATCTGAAGTGGCCCTCGATAATAATATTTGGGAGTGTCCCCCAAAGAGTAAAGGTAAAGTTTATTGATTAATTATTATTATTTGTTGCAGTTGTTGAACAAATATTTTTATTATTGACTTTTCTATATATATTCTATATATATTTCCTCTACCAATCTTTGTCATTGTTATACACTTAATATATATATTTTCAAAAGCATTTAATATTATTATTTACTATAATTCCCTGAAAAGCACTTGCCCTCCGATATTATATCATTATTCAATCCACGAGGAGGGAATTGCTGTAAGCAAGGACATTTTGTGCGGAATAAATATTGTGTAAATCAGATAATCCCATTCAATCCATTCTGCTCACCAATCATCTCCCAACTAGATTCCGACCTCTGAACCAAAACTTTTGTTAGGCCTGCAACAGAAATTGAATTCACCTTCGTTTGGGCCATAAATTGCCGCCGAGTCCCTCCCATTCCCTTTCCCTTTCCCCTTCCCTTTCCCTGCTGGCAATACAAACCAAATCAGGGAAACCGAGTTACATTCTGGCCCCAGCCTTGCCTCTTGTTTTTCTTCTCCTCTCCAGGTCCTTGGGCGGCTTCCAAAAGACGCAGGAAAAAAAAAGAAAATAAAATAAAACGCCAGGATAATCAATAAATGAAATTCAATTTGCTGCGCCATTTGCGCAGACAGTCAACAACAACGAGGATACGAGGGGATTTTACGGGGCCAGAAGAGCCCCCAGATTCAGACTGCATCTAAGGAAAACAAAAAAAAATGCCTCTAGGATTTTTTGAAAGCAAAGTTTGCTTTTGAAAAAATATCAAAAATAACATAAAATGAAGCTAGAAATATAAATATGTAATATAAATAACGTACTAAGATCGAATTTATTTTATAATTAATTTAATTGAATTCTCTGTAACTCCAAGAATTCCAAATTGTATTTATTTTAATTTATTTTCGTTTAGTGTAAACCTCGCGCTCCGCTGCGCCCTGAAAGTCCTGGTCTAAACACGAAAAAAGGCAGCACCCATAAAATGAGGACATCTAATGAGTAAATCTGTGGGGTAGAGGGTGGCCTCTCTGGGAGGAAAAGGGGACTGGGAGCCGCCTAGGAAAAGCCAAAACCGTGAGCCGTGAGCGACGCGTGACGTTCGTGTATTTTATCGATATTGCAATTTATTGTATTAGCCCACAAAACGACCAGGGAACCCGGGAACCCTCCCCTCTAACCAGTTAATATTCGCTGGCTATAAAGTGAAATATGTGTTAATTTTTTCTGCCATAGATAAGTAGGAAAAGCAGGAAAAGTCAAGGGGGGAAAAGGAAGCATCAGCAGTCACGCCCAGACATCTTCCATAAATATATATATACTCGCATAAATATTTTGTTGTAATGATAATATTGACATTGATAAGCGTCCACAAATTTATGCACAATTTGGCTAATTGATTGGGGCGGGTCCGGCACGCGAAAGAAAATTGTGAAAAAATATTGATGAGTGGCAAGTGGGAGGAAAATAAAGGAATTAAAGGAAAGAGTTTAGAATAAACTGTAGTGAATAAGCAAAGCCTTTTTCCAAAGGCTTCACTGAACGTTAACAAAATGTTTCACTTAGAAATTCGGAATATTTATACCGCTCCTGGCCCAGGTTCTCGTTGCCCCTTGAGCTGCAGATGATTAGCTGGCTTTTAGTTATTTAATTAATCCTCTGCCCTTGGACGACTCGAACTCGACTCCACTTGCATTTGTAGCTTACTTCAGCCCGAAACTTTTTCGCCTGCAATGGGCAAACTTTTGTCAAGCGCCAAAAACTTTGCGAAAAATCTGAAGCAGCGCCAGAGGAGGGTCTTAGCCCTTTTATTCCGGGAAGAATGGGGATTTTCTCCTGCCTCGCCGCTTGATATGGCCAGTCGCCCGGGTCGTTGTGTTTACCTTTCCAACTGATTGGGCAGCGGGCTCAAATGAAGCATGAAGTGTTGGCCCAAAAGACACAGACACCGCACAGTGGGTGGTTTTTGCAACAATTTTGATGGAAAATTGATTAAATTGAGAAGTACTTCAAGGGGTTTTCTAATATTTTCCAATTATTCTTCAGGTTGATGGGTTTCTTGAAGTTACGAATGGTTTTTTGAAATTAAGGAAGTGCAGAAAATGTTTGATTTCATTTTTAAATGGCTTCTATTGAGATCAGATTTTTTCTAATGTCTTATTCCCTATTTAATTTGCTAAAATCGCCCCACTGTTCGCCGCGTTTGGGGCTCAGTCGATTCGTGGCGAGTCAAGTCGTCAATGTCAAGTGCACAGAGGCGGCGACGACGTCGATTGCCACCGAAAATCAAGACGGACAGCCGCAACCAGATGGACAGATAGTCAGTTGTTGGCCAGGGGGCTACGAGATAAAAAGTCAGGCAGCAAGCCGCCAACGCAGAAACCCCAGAAAGCCAGGGTTGCATGACATGTTTTTTGTTAGTTTTCCCCTAAAAATATAAAGGTTTAATTGATTTTAAAATAATATTAATATTATTAATATATTTTTAATCTAGCTTATGGAGTTTGGAATAGGTTAAATATTTAAAAGCTGGTTCTGGTTGCCTGGCCAGCGGCTCACCTTGCCGCTGGCTTTGCTCTGGGCGCCATTTTCGACACAAATTGAAAGTGAGCCACAAAAAACGCTTAATTCAATAAAAGACAAACGAACAGCGGCAGTAAGAAAACAAACAAACAAACAAACAAGCAACAATAACAGCCGCAAGAAGGGCGAAAAGTTTATAATAACAGCGGACACAAATTAATTTTGCAAGCCGTCGCCGGCGACACAAATTGCCGTGTCATGTCCAGAGTTGAGTTATATCTCTTATTTTTTTATTTACCTGTTTTTTTTTAACTTAAGAAGGTAGCCACAGAGAGAGAGAGAGAGAGAGCAGGTTACAGAGGGAGAAAGCCAGGGAAAAAAGCCAGAGGTAAGAACTATGTAAATATATATGTTTGACAAAAAAAAGTTTATAAAAATCCTGAAAAATATTTTTTAAAAATCCTTTACCTGTGTGGGATTATTATAGAAATTTTAGAAAACTTTATTCTTTAAAAAAACTTCAATAAAAAAACTTGAAATATATACTAACATGTATTTTTTGTTCAATCTTTTATAGAACATTTTCCTACAATATTTATTAAGTTTAGAAAAATGGCAGCCATACAATTTTTAATTGAAGCTACAATCTTAAACAACAGTTTTTTTTATTGCCCCAACTATCCCCTCCTGCGTGGCTCACCTGTGGAGAAAAGCCTAGAGAGAGGTGTGATCGGGGATCTGTGCATCGTAATTACGAACAACGCAGCCTCTCCTTTCCTGGCCCCGTTTTTTTCGGAAAGGTAAGATAGGGGGGGGACACGAACAGGTAATTTCCACTAATTACGAGGCAATGAGTTGGTAAAAGCGAGTGCAAGGGGGAACTGTCTCGCAGATCTTTAGGCGCATGATTTGCGTTTTGCCGTCGAGTGTTAACGGACAGGCCCCAAAGCAAATTAAATCTTTTTTATATCTCCACGGACGTTGGCAAAATCGTAAACGCAAATCAAATGAATTTTCATAATTGCACTTGTGTCTTAGCTCCTTCCGTTCGTTGTAGGAAAGTAAAGAAAAAGAAAATGATAATAAAAATGCAAGAACATAAAAGGCATTATGTTTGAGTGCGCCGCGATACGCGATTTGTATACACAAAACGCCCAAATGGGGCGTGATCTGCTGTCTAGACATGGAAAGCTGTCACTTTGGAAATTATTATCATTGTAAAAAAGAATATATGTATATAGATGTAAAAACGACTCAAAGGAATAAATAATTTTAACGAAGGTATATTCTGTTAGTTTTAAGGAGTCTTACTTGAGAAAAATGAATGGAAATTAGTTTGCTTGTACTGTTAGCTTTCTAAAAATATTTTTAAATAAAGTAATGCATACTATCTTAATATTTTTCTATAATAAAATTTAATGAATAAATAAAAAAGACTTCCTAAAGGAGAACAGCTTTTAATAAAGCCAATTGCGGCTTAATTATAGCTTAATTTTAGTAGAGTATCAGGACATAATAAATACAAGTATTTATAAATTCGAATAAATTAAATTAAATTATATTAAGAACGTAGTTATCGTATTTCCGCTTTTCCTGATCAATTCTTCCGATTTCCAGCCGTTAGGTCTCTGGTTTTTGGTTTTTCTCTCCTGTTTTCCCACAACTGGCAGCCACATTCGTTGGGTTTTTCCTTCAATTGCTGAACAAGGGCTTTTGTCATATGCTCCAGCCGTAGATACAAATGTATCTTGCGCCATTTCTTCCTCAATTTACCCCTTTTTTTATCCCTTGCTCTTTTATTTTTATTTTCAACACGACACTTTTTTGATTATTTTTTTGTTTTTTTCGCTGGCTTGGTCAAACTATTTGGAATTGTAGCTGCAGCATTGTTATATTTTCTTTTAGTTTTAGTTTCTGGATTTGGCAGTCTTTTATTTTAGTTTTTGATGCAGTTTCTAACGGAGCTTTTACGATTCCGTTTTTTATTTAGTGTTTGTTTTTGTTGTGTGTGTCTATGTTTTGTTTGTCAATTTCACGCTCTATTTGTGAGGTTTGCCATTTGCCTTTGCCTTTTGTTTGATTTTTCCCATGTCTGCCTTCTGTTTTGGTGTTTTTTTCCCTCCCTCTCTATCGCTTTTTTCTCTGTTGATTTTTCGTTCTGTGTTTTGGCCCCGAATCTTTGATATTTTTGTACTTTTGACCAATTTGCGGCGCACAATGCAAACAAACAATCCAACACATGGACACAAAGGCGCATAGATACAAATGTATCTGGAAAACGTTGGGGTTTTATTTTTTTCTCACTTTTAAGGGACAAATGATTGGCAGCTTTTCAATATGGCGCTAATTGAGTTTTTAATTGTTTGATCTTGCACTTGTTGACTTCCCTTTTCTTGGGTGGGGGGGAGTTCTATATTTTTTGGTTAATATATCTTGCATATAATCATTTAATTTAATTATTTTAAGCTTGAATCTACTGAAATGTATTTAAAAAATATTTATTAAACATTTAATTACCTTTCCAAGGTCAAATTAAATTGATAAACCCCATATATAGTAGCCTTAAAGTCGCTCTGTTCATTTCTCTCTCTTCATATTTTTGGGCTCCATTTCGACGCATCTGCCGCCGCTTGAAGCCTGAAGTCTGTGGGGCTCATAAGTATTTATAATTTGATACGACAAAAACATCGTCAAGCGGCTGCAAAACAGCAATCAAAATCAGGGATGCTCCTCGAGTGGCGTGGCGCCCTCCCTTCCATCCCGCCGAACCCTCCCGGCTCCGTCGGTTAACCCTCTTTGCAACTGGTTTTAATGGCTCCGTTATTTGCCGAAGACTTTTTCTCGTTCGCATCCACTCGAGTTGAAATAATTTTAATTTAGTTGCTCTCGGGCCGGGGAGCGAAACTATATAAACAGGCTCCGGGAAGGAAATCAAGTGCACTTGCCGCAAAAATGTTGCTTTTAAATTGAGAAATTCGCGAGATTTTGAGTTCCATAAACTAAAAAAAAAAAGGATTTTAATTATTTTCTTTAAAAATTATTAATATTTATCTCAGATCATTCATATTCATTAATTCTAAGATCAAATTTAGCTTTTAAATTGAGAAATTCAGCAGATTTTGAGTTTCTTAAATGAAAAAAAAATTGTATTTAAATTATTTTTTTTGAAAGTTGTTAATATTTATCTCAGATCATTCATATTCATAAATTCTAAGATCAAATTTAGCTTTCAAAAATTAGAAATTAATCAGATTTTGAGTTCCTTAAACTAAAAAACAATGTATTTAATTTATTTTCTTTGAAAATTATTAATATTTATATCAGATCATTCCTTTTCATAAATTCTAAGATCATAAAAAATGGTTATATACCAGATGGATGAAAATACCTTGAAAAACTGATAAGTTATAATTTACGCAATACAGTCGTCAGATTTTAATTAAAAAATACTTCAACTTAATTTTTAAATAATATAAAACCACTATATCCTGAGTTATTTATGTTCTTTTTTTTTAAATATAGAAGGTATGTACATTATTATTTTCCATATACTTTTTCGATTATTCCCTTGACCACTATAGGATATAAATGATTTTTATAAAATTAAACCCGCAATTCGTAAAATATAAAAACTGCCTAAATTTAAGATAAGATTGACAAATTTAAAAAAATCAACGAAAATATAAGTTTTTGTATATTAATTTCCCAATCAGTTCCATGGCAGCTAAATTAAAATTAAAAGCGTAATTCAGAAACAGTAAAAAACTGTCAAATCTTAAAGTAAAGTGCAAATATGTTGAAAAAAACCAAGTTATAATCTATTTTCTAATAATTATACGATCGTTACCATGATTTCAATAAGATATAGTGATATTTTCGACTTATATACTACTTTTAATAATTTGTATATTATTGGGAAAGTTTCATTAAAATAACTCTAAGATCAAGAGACTAATTCTCGTAGAAACGTTTGCTGATCTATTATTTATATACTTTATTAGAAAATAAATGCAAACCTCAAACAGAAACTATTAAACCCTTTTCAAGAATATAAAAAATTCAGATTTAGCCTTTGTGCAATTTGTGGTATTCAGAAAAGTTTTAAATGTGAATACTCCTGTATTTGAATTTATGAAATCAGAAGTTTAAAAGAAGCGCTGCCACCTCATTTGAATTGAAAAATGTTAACCCATTGATTTCCTGATTTCCTGATTTCCGGTTTTCCGGATCCCCTTTGAACAATCGAATGCAGCCATAGAAAAGATGAGAGGAGAAGAGAGTATAAAAAAGATTCCCTGGCAGTCTTCGATTGCGGATTCTTCGCTTTGTGGCATTTCATTCATGGACAGCGAAGTTTTTGCAGCTGCACTCGTCTGGCAGAGTAATTAATTTCAATTTGCAAAGTTCACAAGTTGTTCCTAGCAGCAGCCTCCACACTTTTTCCTTTGTCCTTTGTTCCGGGATCCCGGGAAACAGGCAACCCGGCAACCCGTTGGTATCCTTTGCCCCCTCCCCAACCTCCTGGAAATCGCCTGACTTCTGTGACAAGCTGAAATAATTGTGGTGCATTCGGATGAGCTCAGCAAAAGGACAACAAGGACAACTTAATATGCATGGGAACCCTGAAATACGCAATGCAAAAAGGGATTCCCTCCATTTACACAAGCTGCAGCTGGAAATTCCCCAAAAACTTTGCGGGATTTTCAATTTTTTGAGCCAATCCCGTGTCGGATGTCGGACTTTTAGCCATCTGACAGACTGGTGATGGTGCATGGGTACGTGGAGGAGCATGGGTGGTGTGACCTCGCTGCAAATGCTATAAATTTATTTGCAATAAATTTACGACCTGCTGCAATGCAGGCAATTGCAACTACAGAATTAGAAACAGCAACAAATGACAATTGAAACATTTTATTCCCATTTGGCCAGGACTCGGGAAGGATACGGATTCGAGAGTACGAGTGGTTAGCACACAACAGCACTATCACTGCTAGTGGTCGGCTAATGAAGATAAATGCGTAATATATCGATGGGAGAAAAGGGTTTGGTATTTTTTGGGGATTATTAAAGAGAGATAACTGGCGCTAAAATGGTTAACAAAAATATCATCAGGCTTTAAAGATATTTTTAATCATTCTTTACTTTACCATTATATATCTAATTTCCCTTGCCCCAATTAAAACCAAAACTCGACACCCTGAAAAGCTGATCGCATAGATCAAAATGATCATTTGTCGACTATTTTTCATTCCATTTATAGCCTTTCCTTTCCCCTTTTCCAGATGGGAGGAACCCTAAGATGAAGGCGAGGTAGTCCTAGGAAACTAAGCCACTATGTGTGCCTTGTGAATTATGTGAATGGCTAAGGGTAATATTTTATGAGGGCGGGTGTATGTAGGTTTTTTCTCCATTCTCTCCTTTTTTTTTGGGTGTCATAATTTACAACTGTTGCTGGAGCTCCCCCGATTAAATATTGCACTTTCTTTCCGGCAGAAACTGCTAGAGAATTTTTTATTAAATATGCATGGATTTTTTCAACCTCCATAATTTGCCAGTTCCTGCAGGATTCACAGAATAAAAGCCGATTAAATACCAGTTAAAGCTAGCTGGCACTCGAAAATTATAGGGCCTCGATAATTAAAAATGCATTCATCTCATTCGAAAAAATCAACCAAAAATACATAATAATAACAACATGCTCGATAAACGGACTCCTGGAATTTCCCAAACAGAACCCAGACATAAATCTTTATTATCACGAAAAAGAACGACAAACGACAGTGTGATACACCGAAAACCTTGGACAGCGACGGCAAATGAAACGAACCGATGATAAATACGTAGTCTGGGCCTGGTATTAAGATATAAGAATATAGCCGAAGATGGATGCCCCGTCCGATGAGCGTGAGACATCAAGAGGCGCCCGAGCTCGCTCTCCAAATTCAAATGGAACCTAATTAGCCCGGTGGACGGGGACAGTGGGCTAAGGTATGTGTGTAAATGCATCTGAATACTTAGGAATAATTAATGGAATTATTAAGATTAGCAAGGAAAGGAGAGGCTGAACAAAAAAGGGATATTTATTTAGCGGAATATTTAAAACTTAAGTTCAGTTAGAAAGTTAAAGAAATCTTTCTCGAAAATATATTTAAACCCAAGAATTAGATACTGTAATTTTTTTAAAGATTATATAGCATATGTAGGGTTTAATTTATCTTTAGTGAGATGGTTACAAATGTATTTCTTAATCTGGGGTTCTTAATGTAACACTTTGTATCACTTATATTTTAAACACAGGTTCCTCTTATTGTCTCTTGATTCTTTTCACCACTTCAACTCTACTCTCTCTCTCCTTTTGTCAAGTGTGACCGCCTCTCCTTTTGTCAAGTGTGACCGCCTCTCCTCTACTATTAAAATATACTAGATACTGATATAGATCGATATCAGGGCTATTATTATGATTTCCTTATTTATTTATTTACTATCCTATTACTTTTATTTTATTTCATTAGAAAGCTCAAAGTTTCTTATTTTTTAGGGTTTACATAAATTCCTTAAAAGTCAAATTCCAAGTATATATATTATATATATATATATATATAACTTCATCTTATATTTTTTCCTTTGACCTTTTAATTTAATTATAAAATGATTTATTCGTACCACTGTAGCCGCTACTTTATGAGTTGATTCTAATTGGAGCCCGGACCGGCATTTATGAGTGGCTGCTACCCAGGGCTCGCTGGAGCAGCGTCTGGAGGATTGGGGGCCTCTTATTCCGATTCAAACTCTGATTCGGAACCTAATGAAGTATGCTAGGGACTGCTCTCCCTTCTTCACTTTTTTTCTCCGCTCCCTCTCATGCCGTGCTTTCATTAGCATTCGCACTAATTGTCCTCGGGGCTGGAACGGTTTTTCTTTCCTCACAGTTCCCATCCCTATGCCATTCCTGTTCCCATTCCCATTCCCGGCCTGAACTGCTGCTGATTTGATTGAAACCAAAAAACAATCACAGCTTGCTCCAGCAGCTGCTAATGAAGTCAATCTCATCAATGCACATTGCGTGCTCATTTCCGCTTTTGATTTATGCTCCAGAGAGAATCGCCAAAGTGCGACAATGATAACATAATGCGATATATACTGTGAATAAAGTTGCTGAAGAAATCGGGAAACTTGAGGCAGTCTGCTGATAACAGAATAAAATATATAAAAATTAAATTTAGTTATTAATTTGGTTGTATAATCATTTCCCATTTAATTTACCCCATTTTTTTCCACAGTGAAGCAACGGGAACACTGTACCAGGTGCTGATTGTGCTGGGGGTTCCCCTTGGTCTGTTTGATTGATGATGTGCGATTGTACAAACAATAATTGCGAAATTACAGTTATGTTCTCGAAAGCGCCAGCCCTAAAAGTGTTACCAAGAGCGGAAACGAAACCCAACCGTTGACGATTGAGATTGATGGCAATGATTGAAAGGCAAGAAGAACAGAACGTTTTTAATGTGCAATTAACTGCTTAATGTGAATATGTTATTGTTATTGCCATGGAATTGGGCTTCCTTTGATCCTTCAAGAAGAAATGTCGATATATTTGCAGCTAAATAGCTTTAATATCGATAGACCGCTTTGGTTTATCGATTCCCATAAAGATTTGTATTTTAGTTTCTTCCGTAAACCTTAAATCCTTGTAAAATCATTAATAAATATCTATTCAATGTAAATTAATTTAATTTAAACGATAGACCCAACTAATACAAGATGCACAACCTTCGATTGTTGCACTTCTTTGTCCGATTGCCTCTTGTATATCGCGAACTCTCGATATCAAAGCCACCGTCCGATTGATTGATTAATTCACCGCACTCATCAATCATGGGTCACTGCATCTTCAGCAGCTGTCAATCGAATTATAGACAAAAAACCCCAAGAAATCTCTCTGGTTTCTTTAATTTTTTAGTTTCTTTCTATTTCGTTTTTTTTTTTTTCGATATATTTGCAGCTAAATAGCTTTAATATCGATAGACCGCTTTGGTTTATCGATTCCCATAAAGATTTGTATTTTAGTTTCTTCCTAAAATCTTTGTAAAAACATTAATAAATATCTATTCAATATAAATTAAGTTAATTTAAATGAAAAACCCAACTAATAAAAGATGCACAACCTTCGATTGTTGCACTTTTTTGTCCGATTGCCTCTTGTATATCGCGAACTCTCGATATCAAAGCCACCGTCCGATTGATTGATTAATTCACCGCACTCATCAATCATGGGTCACTGCATCTTCAGCAGCTGTCAATCGAATTATAGACAAAAAACCCCAAGAAATCTCTCTGGTTTCTTTAATTTTTTAGTTTCTTTCTATTTCGTTTTTTTTTTTTTCGATATATTTGCAGCTAAATAGCTTTAATATCGATAGACCGCTTTGGTTTATCGATTCCCATAAAGATTTGTATTTTAGTTTCTTCCTAAAATCTTTGTAAAAACATTAATAAATATCTATTCAATATAAATTAAGTTAATTTAAATGAAAAACCCAACTAATAAAAGATGCACAACCTTCGATTGTTGCACTTTTTTGTCCGATTGCCTCTTGTATATCGCGAACTCTCGATATCAAAGCCACCGTCCGATTGATTGATTAATT